>CAVNYN010229294.1:0-42878 GCA_963692815.1 Nyctanthes arbor-tristis | reverse complement strand
GCTCTTCCGATCTGCATAATTCTATTGCATATTGGTTGAAAATGTGATATCCATGTCACTTGTTTGGAATGGTTTGGGAAGTGTCTCTAATCATTGTATATAGAAACTACAAAGTGAGGCAGTGTTGTCAGGTGCATGCGTCACTTAACTAAGGTGTAAGCCTCAAAAAATTGCGTCACAATTAGTCTCTTGAGCCATTCTCACTTTGAAGTGCCCCCCCCTGAAACCCCCCCCAAAAAACCACTTTGGTTTTCTATACGTTTTTCCCTTTGTTCTGTTGTTGTGTTTGCGTTTGTTTAAAAAGAATAAGCATCTGTCTGTCTTCACTTGAGTGCTCACCTCGGTTTTTAGTAATAATGAGGTTATTATGGCAGGATAATGTTGTCTCAAGCGACAATGATGATAATGGTAGTGACGTTAGAAGTGAGAGTGATGAGGATGGGGATGGTGAGAATTCCAGTATTAGCAGTGAAGCGGATGGAGGTGAAAGTGATGACTCTCGTGAAGTAGTTGAGGAGAGTGACTCATCTGAAGATGAGGTGTGTTCTGCATTTGTAGTTTCTATATACAATGATTCCTCTATTTTGGATTCCCACAATGTTTCTTCACTCTGTATTATCTTATTGATGGTCAAAATCAGGTTGCTCCTCGTAATACCATTGGCAACGTGCCATTTGAATGGTACAATGATGAAGAACATATTGGATATGACTTGGCAGGGAAGAAAATCAAGAAAAAGGAGAGAAGAAATAAACTGGATTCATTTCTTGCAAGTGCTGATGATGCCAAAAGTTGGTGAGTTCAACTTATTTAAGCTTATTTCAGCTTGAGCTTCAACTGTAATGTATGAAAAAAATTATGTTTATTTTGTGATTATATAAATTCTTTACGTCACATCTAGGCGTACGATATATGATGAGTATAATGATGAAGAAGTAGAGCTAACCAAGGAAGAGACTAAACTTATCCGTAGATTATTGGGAGGAAAGGCACCACATGCTGATTTTGATCCTTATGAGGTGCACACTTCTTTCTTTCTTTATTAGTTTTTTGTCACTTTGAGTCTTGGTCATCCTACTATATATATTGCTAGTTAAGTGAATAAAGCTCTAGTTGTTCTTTCATCTCTTTTGCAGCCTTATGTTGATTATGTTACCTGGGATGACTCTAAGCATCCGCTTTCAAATGCTCCAGAACCAAAGAGACGTTTTATTCCTTCAAAATGGGAAAGCAAAAAGGTAAATTACATTGTTTGAAGTATGTTACTTCTTGGTCTAGCAAATTTTAATAACATTTCAAGCTGTCACATTCTCATGGTACTCCTTTAGGATAGGGTTGCCTGCATATTTTCTGATTTGACTGTTTCCATATTTGCAAGAATGCAGGTGAAAATTTCATACATGTTATTGAAGAAATTTTGAGTGTTCTAAGACCTTGAGTATTTGACATGATTTAATTGTTGTCAATATGCTAACTGATATCATTTTGTATACCAAATGCTATTAGTCTGAGCGTATAAGAGAATAAGTTATACGTTGAATTCCACTGGAAGTAGTGTAGTACGGGAGACGTGATCTCTGCTACAACATTAAGCATTAATTTCATATTATTGATGTTGGTTCGAGACATAACACAACCTATAGGTATTAAACAAATGATCTGCATTCCATAGTCCATTTGCATTCCTTGTATATGGTTTTTGCATGCCTGTAAACAAGGTAGTGAAGTTTGCAGTACTTTTTTCTCACCCATGAATTGATTGCTTCAGAGGTATTTGTATTCTAGCATTTTGAGCACTTACTATTTTGACCTTATAAATGTGAACTTTTCCGAAGTTGTATCAAGACTTGTGATGTGAGCTGTTTAGCAAGAGTTTTACTAATTGTCTGGGAGGTACCTGCATTTATTTTCATCACTTGTGAAGAGAATAAGTATTTTGTACATGTTTATTGCTTGCTTATTGTGCTATATACAAGGAATCAGGTATACATTCTCATAGCTTTTTTGTGTTTGGATGGTGCCTGTTCGCAGATTGTGTTCTTGTTGCAGTCCCGATATTTAGTCCTCTAATGGTAGATGGATGTGGAAATGAGCAGATACTGCTTTGTCTCTTGAACTTAGTTTAGCTATTCATTTATCCTCTTATTATATATATATATTTTTTTATTTTGAACTTGCAGGTTATTCAGCTTATCCGTGCATTCCGAAAGGGACGTATAAAATTTGGTGAAAAACCCAAGAAACAAACAAATCTTTATGACCTATGGGCAGATGATTCTAGCTTGACAGAAAGTCGAGGATTGCCTCATATACCTGTACCAAAGTTCAAGTTGCCAGGTGTAGGATTTAATACTAAAGCATTTTCTTCTTGGATTTTCTAATATTTATTTGGCAATTAGTTTGGAGAAAAAAAGTTGTTGCTAACTAGAGTTTGTTTTCAGGTCATGAGGAATCATTCAATCCTTCTCGAGAATACATCCCATCACGGGAAGAAATTGATAATTACCAGCTCATGTTTGAAGAAGACCGTCCTAAATTTATTCCCAAACCGTACTTAATGACTCTCTTGATTGTTTCTTTTCATCTTGTTTCCACTTTTGACGCATTATGTGAAAATTTCTGGATTATAAGCATACATATTCTGTAGGTTCAATTTCTACCGAGATGTTCCTGCATACGACGATGCTGTTAATGAACGTTTTGATCGCTGTTTGGATCTTTATCTCGCTACTCGAACTCGAAAAAAACGCGTATGTATATAGATGAATTTTGGTTTTGAGTAGATCCTGCACAAGATCTAGCTTTTTTTTTGGTATGATTAGTATCTATAGATAGCGAATTAACTATATTTTTCTTTTTCTTCAGATTAATATTGATCCTGAGACATTGAAACCTAAGTTGCCTAGTCCGAAAGATCTTAGACCTTATCCAACAACATGTTATCTGGAGTACAAAGGTCATGAGGGTCCAGTCACTTCAGTTACCACAGAATCTACGGGTCAATGGATTGCTTCTGGTCTGACCTCAAATTTATCTGTGTCTATTTCATTTCAGAATAGTTGGAATTTGTTTAATTTGCCCGTCCTTTTCATATGAAGGTTCAAATGATGGATGTGTCCGTGTATGGGAGGTTGAAACTGGAAGATGTCTGAGAGTCTGGGATATAGGAGAACCAGTTCAGCAAGTTGTATGGAATCCTCTGCCCAAGCTTCCTTTATTAGCAGTTGCAGCGTAAGACCATGACCGGCGCTTCTTCTTGTGCTATGTTTTCCTTTTCATTGCCCCTTTCCTTCTCCCCCTCCCCCCTTCTTCCCCCTCTTCCTGAAAATGATTATACTGACCTAACAAAACCACAATTTTGCAGAGGTCAGGATGTGTATATCTTGAACACTGGTTTAGGAAGTGAAGAACAGAAAAATATTGAAGAGCTTCTACGAGTTGAAACTCCTGCTGCAGCAGTTGATTCTGGTCAGTATCAGTTGGACATTAATTGTATTCCATGTGTTCTTGATGTTTGGCATTCATGTGTATCCCTTCAATCCAGACAAGAATGCATTCGTTATCAGCTGGCTTCCTGATGACAAGTATGGGGGAATCAGATTGAAACACTTTAAGGTACTGTTTCAATTTTTTTTCCCCAACTTTGAGTTGCACAATGAATTTGGTTTTTGGTGGTCGTGGATCATTTCTTATTTTTGTTGGATTGTGCAGTCTGTATCATCAGTAGAGTGGCATCGCAAGGGGGACTATCTTTCAACAATTATGCCATCTGATATCCTTTGTCCGACTCTGAAGTATAATTATTTACTGTTTAATTTTCATCTGTATAAATTCAGTGGTCTTTCTCTATACTTCTTTAGAGAAGATAATGTCTTTAAGTATAAGATAAATTCAGTTTTTATGGCTAATTGCATTCTCAGAGGAAATAGGCATTAAGCGGGATGTATTTGAAAATGTCTTATTAATGTATAAATGGCATCTTCTTGTGATTGACTTCATATTTTGCTGTAATCATGGTCTTGGTACTGTTGTGTGCTTAGATTATCTGTTGGTGTTTTTTCTCATTTCTTAACTCTTCTCTACGTGAATCAAGATCAGTATTGATTCATCAACTCTCCAAGAAACTGACGCAAAGAGTACCATATAAGTTGAGAGGAATTCCAGTTTCCTCTCCTTTTCACCCTACTCGTTCTATAATTTTCATTTCTACGAAGAAGGATGTCCGGGTTTATGACCTTGTAAAGCAAAAGCTGCTTAAGAAGCTCGAGCCAGGAGTCCGTGAAGTTGCTTCCATTGCTATTCACCCCAGTGGTATATTTGTGTTCCCCACTTCTCTTTGTGTGTTGGCAAATAAATACATGCAATTATTTTGGTCGTTATCTTTTAAACTTGTCATGCCACTTGTTATACAGGTGATAATGTCATAGTGGGGAGCAAAGATGGAAAATTGTGCTGGTTTGACATGGATCTTTCTTCCAAGCCGTATAAAGTCCTCAAGTACGCAACTGCAATTAATTTTTTAGTCAAAAAGTTTCTAGTTTAGTGAGCTTGTCAAATTTGCATCTATAAAGATTTTGGCGAATGTTTTGACAGGTCTAGCCAAAAATTTTCTTTGAGAAAATATGGAGGGGCAACAATAGATCATTAATTCTATTTTTAGTGTTGATAATAAACATTACAATAAAGTAGTACTTGAGGTTCGTCAATCTTTACAGCTTCGCACCTTAGGTCCCTAGCATTTAATTTCTACCAATGGCGGTCTCCAGTATACCTTTGATTTCTAGGACTACAAGTCCATAACCTTTATGCCTTTTTATGCTCAAGTACCAAACTTTGATTTCCGGCAAGATAGGTCCAAAACCTTACGAAAAGGATCAATTCAGGTCACTTTAACAGAAAATGTCTAATGTCTCGTTTATCATTGTTCGTACGACCCGCATGACCTTTGTATGAAAGATGGTTTTGAGAATTCAAGATTGATTTGTGTAGTAGATATGACTATTCTTAATACAATGGTCCAGGGGGGTGGGGTGCATGAGCAAAGATAAATGAAAAATTAGATAATTTTTCATTAAAATGACATGGCTTGCTAGTTTCTAATCGGTTTTGGACCTCAACTGGGCAATGAGTGAAATAAAAGGTTAGTGACCGAAGTGTAAAAAGGTGTAGAGTTAGAAGACTACTACTGCTAGAAATCAAGGGTTAGGGACCTGAGCGTAAAAAGGTTTAGGGGTTAGGACCTCCACTGCTAGAAATAAAGGTTAGGGACCCGAGTGTAAAAAGGAGAAAAGGTTAGGAGACCCCGAGTGTTATGTACCCTAAATAGTATGAGATTTGATGGATAAAATAAGAGTCAAGCAACTGTTTCTTAGGTGGTATGCAAAATGGAATCATTTCCTGTGAAGAATCTGTTAGTGCAAGATGAAATCTGTGCGTCATAAACTTGATTGACTGGATTTTAATGTTTCTTTCCTGTTTAAAGTATAATACTTCCAATCCAGTCAAGCAGGGTGACCTGAAGACTTCTTTGTTTTATACTGTGAATTGTAGCTTTGATACGACTTCGATGTGGTTTCAATATTTGCAGGCCTCATGAGACGGACATCAACAAAGTATCTTTCCATCATTCCTACCCATTATTCTCATCATGCTCAGACGACTGCACTTCGTTTGTTTTCCATGGGAAGGTTTATTCAGATCTGAATCAGAACGCATTAATTTATCCGCTGGAGATTCTTCGTGGGCATGCCAGTGCGTTGGGAAGGGGTAAATATATATTCTTTTTTTTTATCCCAACCTATGTTCAATTTCAAACTATTTTTTCAGAAGTATGTTTTATTTTAACCCACCGACTCCCAGGCTCCCAGCTTGATTTGATGAAAATTAACCAGTTGTAATTTGAAGACAATACCTGTTTTATAGCTTGTTCGGTTTGTCTGTTTCAAGAATTGGTTTTACAATTGATTTTGGGGAAAGTGATTTTTTGAGAGAATGTGTGTTTCCTTTTCTTTTTTTTTTTTTTTTGTGGGGGGGGGGGGTGTGTGTCAATCGGGAGAATATATGGTTTGAAAGTAAGGAAAAATTATGAATTTACATGTACTATTATTTTGGTAGACATGTAGTTGAAAATGAGTTCCAGTGAAACTTGATTCTCAAACTAGAGAAACCAAACAAGCTCTTAAAAACACATCGAAACTTTATGGTTGGAAATACGGCTTTCCCATGAACTTTACTAAAATCCGGGGGCATTAGATTGAAAATTCTTTAAAACTCAGTTTTCTATACATGTTATTTAAGTTAAAAAGGAAAATATTATAAAGATTCATATAAACTTGTCTCAACAACTAAGCAAGACTGGCATTTAGGAAGAAGTAGGAAATACAAGTACAAATGTGAAATGTCTCCTATATATAATTATACTGTGTCTTGCCCTATATGAAATGATCTACATGTGGCCTCGCAGCCGGAGTTGTTCATGTGGTAGTGCGAGCCACTGTGAATATAACTTGCCCTACAACTAATTCTGATTGTTTTTGCAGGAATTCTGGACTGTAAATTCCATCCAAGGCAACCATGGTTATTTACTGCTGGTGCTGATTCGGTAATCAGGCTCTATTGTCACTGAGAAAGGTCATACTGGAAAACAACTGTATACTTCCAGTTTACATTATTATTGGTCGTAGGAGATGTATTACGATTTCAGGAGGTCTGCTTCCAAGGATTGAAGCTTGAAAAATGTTTAGTTTGGTATATTTCCCACCTGCCCGCTGAATTCATGCGAGGTCATAGTTAGCTTAAACCCTATTATTGTTGTCGATTACTTTTGCATTAACTTACCACTTTGGACGTGTGTTTTTAGAAATGTTACTATAAAGGGCGTAGAAAAAGCAAACATGAACAATGTAATTCTCCGTGCATCAGGCATGCCATTAGTGGCTTTGTTTTTGTTAAATTAGCATTTGTTAATTTAATTGTTGACAATTGAATTTCGGTGATTTATTTTGCGGGTGAAATGATATACAATTAGTTTGGAATTTACCCTGAAAAGATCTACCAACATTTTCTTTTACCACCTCGTTTTGAAATAATTTGATGGTTCAAAAATTTTCTTCAAACTCATCTAATATCCATTATTCCGATGAGAATGGTAAGGGAAATTCTTCTTTGAGTCTACATTTTTGTACCAACCGCATGACACATGATAATATGGGAATGTCATGTGACGATGGATGAAAATTCTGTTGCCACACTTGGAGGGTTAATAACACTTCAGTTTTTTTTTAACAATAATACTATTCGTTTGTTGTACTAACCTCTTGACAGATGGAAATGTCGTGTGACAATGAAAATTATTTTGGCACGCTTGGAAGGGTTAATGGCACTCTTCATTTAAAGTGGGTGCGTGAATGCATGGTGAAAAAATTTCAGTTATTGTGCATAGATGTGCCTATTTGAGTAGTTTTTTTTATAAAGTCTACTGACATCAATGTCCAATGTGACAACCCCCATTGGACACATTGAGCGGAATGAGCCTAACACACCTAATGGGGGTTGTTATATTGTCCATTAGACACTTGAACATCGTAGAATGTGCACTTGTTTGAGACTAAAATTTCTATAAATGTACGAGTAACTCATTGTGGTATTGGAAGGACATTTGTTC
This sequence comes from Nyctanthes arbor-tristis, assembly GCA_963692815.1. Lineage (NCBI taxonomy): Eukaryota > Viridiplantae > Streptophyta > Magnoliopsida > Lamiales > Oleaceae > Nyctanthes > Nyctanthes arbor-tristis. Next base: position 35,215 of record CAVNYN010229294.1, on the reverse strand, counting down.
ACTATTAGTTTGTCAATCAACACAATAATGCACCAATTAAATGATGGGAGAACCACAAGACACGGGTTTATTGTTTAGTTTGTCTGTTAACACAATGATGGGCCAGTTAGATGATAGGAGAATCTTAAGACTCCATTGTCGAGACATGACCGTGTCTTATTTTTTAGCATATTACATCACATTTTCATTAATTATAACTATATAAGTCACATCTTCATCTCATTTATTTAAATAGAATTATTCTATGGGTTTGTTTGCTCATTATCCGGTCGACATTGGAGGAAGGCGTGTTATTAGCCCACTTAATACCAGGTAGCCCAGCTCACACAAAGTGGCTCTAGAGACTTCCTGAGTTCCTTCCGCGTTCCTACAAATACAACCCTAAGGGTGGGAATTATGTTTCTAGCACGTTCTCCTCTTTTCCAGACTTCAGTGTAACCAGGTTCGATTACTCTTCTGATTCCTCTATTCATAGCGCATTTTATTAAGAAAAAAGTTGTTTGCTTGCTTGCTTAGCATCATCGGTCATTATATACGGAAACTGAATTGATATTGAAACAGAAGAGGAAATGGCCAGCAGTGAAGAATTGGCGTTGGACTTGGATGAGTTGAGGCAGCTTCAAAGCACTGCGAAGAGGCCTCGTGTTGTCTCTCTTATTTCTAACGAGATTCGCAACCTAGAAAAGGTATTTGTTGTATATTAACGTGCTGTGAATGTTTATCATCATATAAAACGAGATGGATTATTTATTTATTTTTATGGGCATTTAGTATCAGTTGCTTGGTTTGTGTAACTTTTATTTACCGATGTTAGAGGTTTTGTTTTGAAATTGTTTGCTGCTGATGAATTTATCTTATCCTAGGGCAAAAGAAGAATATCTTGTACTTTACTAATCCGGATTTATTGTGTATGTTGGCTATTGATGGATAATGGTATTGTTTCCAGTATATTGGGTTTCATTTTCCTTTTATCGATTTTGACTTGTGCGAATGAGAATGGTAAGAACAAAATGCGCACAAGGAGAAATACAAAATCTTGTGTGTTACTCAGAGCGTCAGACCCTCAGTCTCTAGTAAAACCTTATCATGGCTAAATGAACAAGAACAGTGGGTTCTTTGATGGGCTTTTTACTTACATATTTCTATATATGAGTTAAGAACTCTATTAAAGCTATCAGCCATTAGAGTTGTATTGCTCTTGCTTTTTAACACCCAAAGCTCATGGCATGCATGGAGAACCTTGCTTGTGTGTTTTTGTTCATGGGGAATCTTTTGTTGTCAGTGATGTGAAATATTCCAACTTGAGGCCATAGCACCTCATTTTGTTCCTCTACAATTTTTATTTCTTTGGTGATAGAAAGAGGACAAAACGGCCTGACATTGAAAGCTTTAAACTAGTTTTATAGTCACTTCCGATCAAGATTGTTAAAATCGTGATTCGGATTGTAAAATCGTACTATTTTACCATCCAACTTCACTAAATCGATTCAAACTCAAATCCCATGGAAAATCACATATCTGTGGAATCGGATCTGAATTGTTATGGAATCCTACCAAATCGTGGAGGATTGCGATTCAATCGATTCTGTGGAAAAGCCAAATTCTGGCCATTTATTGACCAAATTCTAGCCATTTGTTCAATTCAATCACACAAAGCCCATAACTTTCCTGTAATCTGGTTTCCTTGAAACCCCCCCCCCCCGGGGGGGCCAAAAAAAAAAAAAAATGCCCCAGGGAAAATGGAAAAGAAGAATAGAAATCTGTTTGTAACCCTAACCCCCAAGATGGATTGACTTTGAGAGAGTGTGTAAGAGAGTATAGAGAACCTGAAGAGTGGAGGCTACAGAGTACAAAAAGTCAAAAACGACGAAGTGAAGATTGAAGAAGTCTGTGCCTCCTCCTTTGAATAACAGTGACATTTGATTGTTTTATTCTTGAAGGTCGTACGGTAAATAACAATCTTTCCCTTGTTAATTCTTTTTCCTCTATTAATTCTTTCTTTTCTCTTTTAATTCTTCATTGGCATTTGTATTGTTCATGACACACAGTCAAACATTGTAAGTACTAATAACGTAACCTTGCAACAGAGTATTATGTATTAGAGTAGTTTAAGAAACCAACTGTGTGGCCGCAGGGATGATATTTTGTGGTTGGAATATGATATGTTATTAGTCATATACTCCCACCGTCCCTTATATATAGGCATGTTTATTTTTTCACAAAGATTAAGAAAAGTTATTGGAAAAGTAAATTTTTCAAATGATTTTTCCCATATATCCTTATTTAATGAAAATAATATTTATTACTAGGCATATTTTCGTAAAAGGACAAATAATGACTCTTTGAATTAGAAACAAACCTATATATTTGGGACGTTTGAAAAAGGAAAACAAGCCTATATAATCGGGATACAGGGAGTATATTTATATTATCATCATGTGGAATATGTTATGAATTAGTTTGTAACCTTTTTTGACTTCCTATGTGTATGGTTTTACCTTCTTGTTTGACATACAATTTTCAATTTATGATGTTCTCAGTTTTCCCCTTTTCTGGTTACAATTTCCAGTCCGATTTAGTGATTCGATTTTCAAGGCACTCAACCCATCTGATCCAAGAATACGATTTTGAAAACCTTGCTTCTGATGTGTCAAGAATGTAATGCTCGGGCTTTCATAATTTATCACTTTTCCAGTGACATCAAATTGGTGTTATTTTGCAGTTACTGAAAGATTCTTCTTCTGCACCTGCTGTGCAGTCATCCGTTTCAACTGCCCATGCACCAGCAGCAATATCAAGTGCACCAAATGTGGTCCCGAACCCTGTGCTAAGTTATGTTCCTCTTGGGTCCTTCAGCTGGGATCAGGATAGCGATCAAGTGAAGGTGAGGATCAATGCTAGTTCAGAGGTTCTGCTGGTTGCAGAATGTGTCATTTTGTGATTATCAAAATAAGTAGTTTATTTATTCCATTTTGACCCGTATAGACGCTTTTTATTTTAAAATTTACTTTTATGCTTATGAGTAAACTTCTTGAGTTTAGATGACGGTGCTGTTTTGGTTTGATTCCCTGTCTGTGGTTCAATATGGACATTTTAGTATATTAGTATGGCTCTGATTTTTGTTAGTATCCTTTTGCTTTCTCTCTGGATATTGATTCTTCTGCTATTTTGTTGCTGTGATTAGGTTCTCTTTATTTACTTACTGTTTGCTTCCCCAGATTTATATTCCATTAGAGGGTGTTGAGCAGGAGAAACTGCAAATTGAGTTTAAGCCGAATTCCTTTGATATTAAATTTCATGACATTCAAGGAAAGAATTATAGATGTGCTATACCAAAACTGAACAAGGAGATTGTGCCTGAGAAATGTAAAGTGGTTGTCAAGCCCAAGAGGGTTATAGTCACCTTGGTTAAAGCATCTAAGGGGAACTGGTTGGATTTGCACTTAAAAGAAGATAAGGTAATTCCTTGACATTGAAAATCAATTTGTAAAAATATTACTGAGTTCTCTGTTAACGCGTGTTGTGTTATCTTATAGCTGAAGCCGAATTTGGACAAAGAGCGGGATCCAATGGCTGGTATAATGGACATGATGAAGGTACGAAATTCTGGCTTTTTTGATCATCCTGTTTTAATTACTGCAGCTTCTTTTTTCCCGTAGCAGGGACTATAGTAGTGGAAACATATTTTCTATGTTAACACCTAAACTCACCTGTTACTGCAGAATATGTATGAGGAAGGTGATGATGAGATGAAGCGAACAATTGCAAAAGCGTGGAGTGATGCTAGATCTGGCAAGACATCCGACTCTCTGAAGGGCTTTCCTTGAATGTGTAAGAGAGTATTGGTAAATGGTGGAAGAAATGATTTTGACTTTGGCTGTTGTCTAAATTATTTTTATGTCTTCTGAAGATCTGTCCTTGGGAAAACATGGGTTTCTTTGACTTTCCATCTGTAGATCTTTGTGGATGTGACGGGGTAAATGTTAGCTGTTTTGTGCAAGTACTGAAATGCAAAACTCTCTCTCTCTCTCTCTCTCTCTCTATATATATATATATATATGTCGTTTCATCCCCGTTGTAGGTCCGGAGCTCAGGTCTCCTAAGTTCAATAATCAATTTATGGATGAAGATCCATATGCCCCTCAAGACATTTTTGAGATGCGAGGGTCCAATCAACCTATCGTAAGTTTCTAAGTGGACAAAATTATTAACGAAAGTAACGAGTTTAAAATCGCAATGTGATGCGCTCTGAGTTTAGAATCTGTCTGTAGAAGTTTGCCCACCTCTTGATTTGTCGTATGCCCTGCTAATGATTAGTGATCTTTCTTATTATGGTGAGTTTTAATCAAACGAAAGCCTTACTTATTTTTTAACACGAGAATCATTTTACATGGAGTGGCCACATCTCATTGGTGATGCTGATTTTAGGCAATGAGCACTGTGTTTATTAGAAAATTTTTACACTTAATTTCTGAAGTTTGTTTTATTGAAAAGTTTTTAATTGACCACGTAGTAAACATGAAGAAGAGAGGGAGAGATGATTAATGGTGTTGGCACGATGCTAAGATTTTCCGCCCTACCCTTGGAGCCTGTCTTTCCACTTTTCATTTTCATTTTTCCTTTTTCTTTTTTCTTTTTTTTTTTTTTTTAAAAACATTTTAGAGAGATTATAATAGTGGACGGAGTCCAAACCCTTAATCACAGGTGTGATAGGATTCCTCCTATAATGGGATTTAAATATGAGTGTCGCCGTTATAAATAGCATTGCATGCTATTTAACGTTTCTCCTAAGAAAAAGAGCTTAAGAAAGGACATGTGAAAGAAAGGACTATCGGGAAATATATAATGGCTTGCATGTAGGCCAATTGAATATATAGGCTTGGCTATTGAGCTTGACGACCCAAACCCAACTAGACAGCCTAATGGTTCAATCTGTTTCTCCCTGTGCGCGAAAGTAGTTTTATTTGATAATAACAAAACCTTCAATTCTATATAGCCTACATGGATGCAAGTCACATATATTTAAAATATACATGGCGTGGGTTGATGTAGATGGGAAGTTTTGTGAGGTTTTTGAATATTTTTAATATTTGCAAACCAATTCTATTTTTAAATAAAAGTTAGTCAAATCAATCATATTCATTTATAGATACATGTGGTATGTATCCATACATACCACACATAGTAGGAGACTGTTACAGAAAGGAGGTTTTAAAAAGAGACTCTGCATTTATATATTTTATATATTTCATTTCATGGGATTAACATATACTATATAGATCTTCTACTATTCAATCACACCCATTCTCTCTCATCTTCCTCATCAAAATGCATTAAATAAGTTTGCAAATGAGCAGTTGGATTGAAACCCAAAAAAAAGGGAAAAGAACTCAAAAAATTCGAAAAAGGTGGTCGAAGCCGACAAACCTGGTTGAACTCAACCAAACCTGACCTAGGTTGGCTCCACGCTCATTTTTCCCCCAGATCGAGGGAGAGGTTGGCTCAGTTTTGGGCCGAGCCCAAAATCTACAGGCCAATTCACATCAAGCACGACTAATGTATGTCGAACTAGTATGTCCAAAAGAGGTTAAGTACTCTTGCGTTTAGAGAATCATACTAGATTGATCAATTCAATGGCAAGAAAAGTGGTAGGGCTTATTCTGGAAACTGGTCATCAGAAAAGCAGTCTCATATCGAAAGTTTTTTGAATAAGAATCAATCAATTAAAAAAAAAGGGTGAACTTTTTAGTTCATTAATTGAAATCATTTTGACCTTTTAACTCTGGACAGACTTGCCATTTCAGGTTTGATGCCTTCATCTTAAACTGTCACTACAGATGAAAAACACTAGTAAATGATGAAAGTTTCGAAGTAGTAATTTAACCGTAAGCCAAAAACATTAACAAAAAAAAAAAAAAAGATGAAGAAGAAGTAGTTAGGGAATGTAAGTGCAAATATTAATGAATGAAAAAATTGTTAGTAGCAATTTTTAGCCCTAACTAAATAACGAAGCTAGGGGACGTAACTGCAATGACATTGACAACTAAAAACCAAAAATATTCCCAGCAATTAAAATATGGTGCTTTAAACCAACACAACATGGTCTAAACGTATTTTAGTCTTTTGACTAATAGACGGTAACACAGTTTTTAAAAGTCATTTGTCGACATCAAAAATTTGATCCATTGAACGTAATTAAGAACCTTGTTAATCAAGATTAAAGCAGGATTAAGAATCTTAATCTTTTGTTTTGTTGAAAACCAAAACAAGGCCCCATCTAAACAAAGGGGCCCACAAAGAAATTTGTAATGCGAAGAAGAAGGAATTTGTTCCATCACATCATGGGAGAGAATGTCAAATGCTATTTATTCAATATATAGACTTGGGAAGGAACAGCAAATCTATAAAAACATGTAGCTAGTTGGAACAACTAAGTTCAATGAATGAATACAACTAAAAAATGTTTGTGCCTAGAACCAAACCATAGTCAACCTAATATTTTTCCCCACGAGCAAAATTCTAATTGATCTAGCTAGGGAATCAAAATTCGGCCTTCTCTCCTTGGTCAACAAGAAAATCTATCATGACAAGAGATGTTGATTTTGCAGTATAATTGATTATTTTTAACTAAACGTAGCTATCTAAATATTAGACAATTATTATTGCATGTTCTATAATAGGTACATGATATAGGCGTACCTACAATTATATGGCATAATTCAAAGGATACAGATTGCAACTCAAGAATAATCTTTATCTTTCTGAATTCAAAAGCAATCAACCCTACAATATAGAGAAATGAACATAAATAAATGCGCTAACGGGCTACAGGATTCATGTGGGTCGGACTCAAGCATAAAGGCCCAAACTAAAGAAGAACTCAAAATAAAAATAAAAGAAAAACAAAAACTAATAGGAGGAAGTCTTAAATGCTCAAAAAGCGACGTTCGGCTTGTCGAGCTACCTGGAAAATATATATTATGGGATGAAAATGGACACCGTATGCGAAAGTTATGCCCATAATATTGAATACTTCAAACCGATTAACAACACCTATCGAATTTGTCCGGAAATGCTGCCGCTACTCGATTCACATCAGTACCAATGCAAAAAAAATTTATTAAGAATGATACTACATTGTATAGAACTTGTTTAGGGACGGCAACATATAATGAATTTGAGATGGGGTGGCTTATGGCCAACCGGAGTTCTCTAGGAATATTTAAGTACTAGAAGTTTGGTATTGTATCAGTACCAGGTAGTGATATGACATAATATCAACAAATCGCACATCATCACACTATTTTCAAAGAGTAATGATATACATTTCTACTAGTTTACCGGTTGCTTTACCGGTTGACAATTTTACTTTTAAAAATCTAAATACCAAATAAGTCAAATATCTTAATTGACAGTTTTATCCTTTAACTTCTTTTATAATTTTTGTCAACCGATAAACTAACCGGTGAACAAATAGGGTGTTTATCATTATTCGTTTTCCAATCATATCAACAACTGATATTGTATCACATCATCTATTTGATGTCATAACATAAAAGCATCTCCAATGGCAAGGGTGTACGTGATAGAAGAGAGAGATTGTGAGGAGATAATTATTTAAATTGAATGAGTGAATGGAAAGGGGTGTAAGAAAAAAAGGAGGGAAAAGTAAAAAAAGAGAAGAGAGATAGATAGAAATTCAAAAATAATGATAAAATAATAGTGGAGAATGTGGAGATGAATGTGTGGTTTTGGACCTTGGGGTTATCGTGGGAAAGAAAAGTGAGGATAAACTAGTGTAAATGAAAGAAAAATAATTAAAAGAAAAAAGTAAAAAAATAGGAGACCTATGGGGTCTATTTTATTTTTTTGTGTGTGTATGACCTTTGGATGTAACCGTCTCCCATTGGAGATGCTCTAACCAAATGTTTGGTGTTTAAACATTTTCTTGGATTCTCTTCCGCCTAGCTAGCTTGTCTCTTGACTCATACACCACCAAATTTCAAGGCCCAACTTAATTTTTTCGTATTTACTTTTTGTTCTTTTATAGTGACGATAAGAAATTTTCAAGATGGAGCGAGTTCTTATGCCATTGTCGCATATATTTTTATCACTAGGCGACTTGATTTTAAATACCAGTAACGCTACATAACATTACACCAAAACAAAAAAAATGCAACTAGCAAACAGAAAATTTTTTACTAGACTAAGGTATCCCAAAGTTGAAGTGCAAAGCATGGAATGGCTGAGTTTCAGTCCCATCCCACTATCTAGAAAGAACCAATTCTCCTAAAGTCGACCAACTCTAGCTAGTTTAATGTCAACATCAAGAAATTTCATTCGTCCAAGCTAAGAAGGTGGGATAAGTAAAAAGGAAAAGTGAGTAAGAATGACTTACAATCATGTACCACTTTTCCTATGCAGGATTTAGAACCCAAATCCTATATTTCGTTGAAAATTTCAATGACAAATTATGGTCTACATAATTGTACATTTTATTTTAACATATGAAATAAATTGGTCCATCTCATCATGATGGAAGAACGCTAATTTTATTATTATTATTTTTTAATATTTTCGCAAGTACAAGTTCACTGAACGCAGATATTTTTAAAATTATATATAATATATTCAAGTCACCATGACATTTTAAATGATCATTATTAATTAATAAGCAATACTAGATTCTAGCTTTGTTTATTCAGTTTGAATTTTATAAATTACATATATATATATATGTATAATATTAATTAAATCATTGCACAAATATAAGTTTGTATATATTATTATGCTGTCCAATAAATGATTGGGCGCAACTTGTAAACTTATATTTTGCAGTATTGTATTAATGAATCATGTAAAGTCATCATTAGGGTTTAAGATTTTTTTTTTAATTTTTTTTTTAAATTTCCAACGAAACTCAAGTGGCTATGAGAAGATATTTCTATTGCAAGAATTGAGATGCGCAATGGGAGAAGATATATATTACTTGTTTATCTTTTTTCCAAAATTTATTTGTCTATAATTATAATCATGGGGAAAAACCTCCATGATTTTTAATTAAAATTAGGTAGCTCCAACCTACGCTATGGTCGAAATTAAAGTCCATAACTTGTTTATTGAAACCATCACTTTTTGAAAAAATACTTAAACTGATCTAAAGCACCAGGAGCGCAAGATTAAGATCTATATACGTGGAGTGCGTCATTGCTCTATATATTGATCTTTCATCAAGCAATATACATGTAAATACATATTGTTAAGCTGTCATGATCACGACTGTGTCATTATTTGCAACTGCAAACTATAAAGTATTAGTGGTAACTCAATAGTCAATTTTGACAAGTCTAATCCTAGTTATATTTTACTACATCATTGGTAATAATAATCTCGACTTTGATTCAGATTCATTCATCTCTATTTTTCACTAAAGTTGATTTCTTTAATGTCATTAATTAATGATTATGCGGTTGAATTTTCTGATTGAGGGAAAACACTCGAGTACTCCAAGAGTACTGAACTCCTGACCAATTAAGAACATACATGTGTGTTTTGGGGCTCAAAGTAAATTACAAAATGAGACCAAACTAAATCCATATATGTAAATTCTTAATTGGTTGAGAGTATTGACTCGATAATCCTTAGAAATTGACATTAATTTAAGGATGGAAAAGATGAGATATCCAAATCAAAATAGATTTGTAGAAATCAAAAATCAAATGGGGACACTGTTTCTAGAAACAATGCATTAACGTGAGATGAGATAGTTATAAAATAGTTTGAGTTGGAGGGTCAACACAAACTCTTTGGTTTATGATTGCCTATTAAGTGACCTTTACGAATATCTTCCAAGACATTATAATTTTAGAGGCCAAATGGAGAGGACTAAATAATTAATTGGATGTCCTTTTCACATTTTCTATCAAAACTAATAAATTAATTAATGACTTGTTCAAAGTGGAAAACAACCATGAAATGAAATATTATGATATAAAGTTAGCTTGACAATGACTCTGTGGTTTGCTACTCCACTGGGAATGGATGAATTAGGGGAGATTTTTCACTGGGTTCTGGTCTTTATCGATTGACCAATGACTAAACAGTTGTGATACGATTCCTTCTACGCACACGATACAAGGATCAGTAGTATTGTACTTTAGTAATATATGGCTCGAAAAATTACAACAAATATTTTTATGAAACGTAATTAATATTTATTATATATATACACACTTTTAAAGAATGGTTAATTACTTGACGCAACATAAGAAGTGACTAAAATATTGTGCTAATTTGCGTGTGTGTGTGTATATTCCAGAAGTAATAAAGCAGTCAACGGTCTACCCACTAATTTGACGAAATGTGGATGTTTATAATTTTTGTATAAGGTGAGGAAAATGTTATTGGAGAAATTCTGTTGGAAAAATTAAATGAAAAATTGTTTGAAAATTTTTAAGACGGTCAATTTTACGAAATGACACAGTAGGTACGAACTATCTTTATAGGTTGTCAATTAGTGAGCATTCTTAAATCTTAACCATTGGACCTAATATTTTTTTTTCCTTAACGAGGCCATGCCGTATCATGTGAGAAATGCAGTTTAAGAATCTCACTAACTAAATATGGAAGTGATTCATTAGTATGAATTTGTTATTAGTTTGTGGGTGTTAAAACTTGCACGGTCGATACTCAATCCTCAATTCCTTATATATCAGAGCGTCTTGAATGCATAAATGATGATGTGGAAGAGAAATATAGAAACAAATTTAAAAATACAAATGACAAAATATTAGTAGAAGATGTGTTAAAAGGTGTTGATGTAGAATGAACGTTGAAAACAACCGATGAAAAGTGATACAAAAATATGAAAAAATAGGGTAAAGAGAGAAAGTGGATAAAAAGTTAAAATAATATAAAATTAGAAGAAATATAAGACCCACTAAAATTGTTATCCGGCTAAGGAGCTTTATATATCTCTTGATAAAGAGTCTTACTGTTTATGTGGCGGAAATCTAACAAAAATAACCCCATAACGGGAGAGCTGCTTTTGTTAGATTTTCATCAATTATCTAATCTATCTCTTCATCAGGAGCTTTATCTATTTTCGTAAAAGATTTCCTAAAATTGTTGTATCTTTCTCTCTCCTTAAATAGAAGATGTGCAGAAATTATGTGCATGGAAGTTTCTTATATTACTTGAAATACGGAACTAGACCGAAGGAAAGAGAAACGGATAAAGGATGGTAGAAAAAGGAGGGCATGGACGATGAGAGATAATCTAGAGACACTTTGCATATGGGTTTATGAAACTAGTGAATGAGATATGATGCCACATAAACTGAGTATCATCTCTTAATAAGTCACACACTCATGCAGTGTAGAATGGAGAAGTTCACTGTATTGTATCATTTCATTTACTATATATTTATTCAACAACGATAATAATACTATGGTATGAGTACTATCGTCAATTCGTGATGGAATATTTGTTATAAAAATAATTCTATTTGGGAAAAAAAAGAGAGACAAAAAGTGTGACAAAAAGGATGTGACTCATGTGATTACCATTGTGTAAAGGTGATACGATATGTTGAAAAATAAAATTTTACTACGTGTCAGCTTTGTTCAAATTATTGTACTACTTTTTTGTTTAAATAGCACAATTATTGTTAATCCCATGTTATGTGACTCGGGGGTAAGCACAAAGCTCTAAGACTATAAAAACGCGTGTTGTAGCTAGACTGTGTTGTCACAATAACCCGCTTTTTCTAGTAATGATCGGGTAACGTAAAGCTTTCATCACCCATGAAAAATTCCATCTGCATGAAATCGACTACTTACTAGTTAGTTCTAAGGATGTCAACGAGCCGAGCTGAGCAGGCTCGGCTAGCCAACATTTGGGGTTGGGCTTGAGCTCGGTTAGGGCTTTTTTGGTCCCGGCTGAAAAAGCCCGAGCCAAAGCTCAGCTCGGCTCGGCAGTGAAAATTAGGCTCGACCCGAGCTTTGGCTCAGGCCTTTTGCTCGGCTCTGTTGGCTCAGCTTTTTTAAAATTTTTTTCTTTCCTACCTAAGTTTGACACTGGCCGGCTTGGCTCATCCCGTTTGGCCCATAATTAAGGGCCGGCCTGTAGAGCCACACGGGTTGGCCCGGCTCGGCTCGGGCTTGAGCCCGGGCCTGTTTTAAACGAGCCAATAGCCCGCTTAGCTCTGGCTTCGAGCCGCCCAACTTATTATGCATCCCTAGTTAGTTCGTTGATAAATTACACAAGACTTTCACACATGGAATTTATCAATAAATATTTTGCTTTATTAATCAAGGTCTTTAGAGCATCTTCAATGCTAATTTAGATTTAGGGCAAATTGTGCGGCGCCAATATGACTATAGATGTGAGAAACTAATTGAGGTATCATAGAAACAATTAATAGATTCTTTTAGACAGTGTACTTGTCGAACACCATAATAGCACCAAATATATAACACTAGAGGCTCCTCTCTTCAAATGAAAAAATTCTGCAAGGTCTACAAATACACCACCATTATTTTTAAATTTCTTTATATTTCTCTCTTCTTTTCATTTTTCCCTCTACAACCCTTTGAATTAGAATAATCATCTTTTCTCTACTACTTTCCTCCATGTCACGGCAAAACTTGACGCCTGCACTAGAGATCAATGAGAGAATCAGTGACGAATTCTCTGTATTTCGTGCCCTATACAGTGCGTAGGTACTCATTCGACTCACTGCAAAAAGTAGGAAGAAAAGAGATACTAGTAGCTCTTATAAGAATATATTATTACATTATTTGTTTGCTACAGTACATTGTAATTGTATTAAAGATTTTTAATGTTTAACTTTTATTATAATCACATAAAAACTATAGTGCGAACATAATTACTTTTAAATATTATTATACTCTACAAGACCACATGTAATAATCCTTGGATTAAAAGGATGTCCATCTAATTTAAAGTTTTCTAGCAATAGCAGATGATACTTTAATATCCTGCGCTGGCCTTACCTTTTAAATTAATCAATTAAAAATAAATAATTGTACCCTATATTGGTTGATTTCAATTGTCAAACACATATTTACGTTAACGGATGACACTGTAGTAATATATTATGCTATTATTAGAGCAGGATTATTCAAGTGCATATTATGAACTGTTGTGTCAACTATTATCTGCATGTGGTATTTTTTTAAGATAATGCAAGAAGGTACAAACCAGTGAGTAATTAATTACGTCCGTATTTCCATTCGTAAGAGAGCAGAGGGTTGGTGTCATTCGCATATTCACATGTTAGTGGATAATGTTGAATAACCAAACATCTGTATTTGTCGATTGGACCCAAAAAGCATCATGATCTATTAATGGACACCAACCTTTTTTAAGGTCGGGCGAAGAAAAATCTGTTGAATAGATATAAGATGATGTGTAATACACGTAAAGACCATCGTTTATTTGACATAAAACAAGAAGCTACAATTGGTAGAGTTATTGCCTGTATTTGTCGACGTAAGAACATAGCCAGTCTCAATTGGTACCATCCTTACTTGCCATGAAATATAGTACAAGATGACATGTATGGATAACATTTGCATTAATAGTAGACAGGGGAACAGTTATTACAAGTAAACACAAAAAGGAAAGTTAGGTGATGCAATTAAGAAAGAGAAAAGAGAGGGGCAAAAAAACCACAAGATCGGAAGTAAAATTATTATTATTATATAAGATAAAAAATCCTATTACTTTCCTGCTATGGCAAGTCCATTGGGTCAACCTTTTGGAATAGAGCTGTTTTTAGATTTGGTTTGACTATTATTAATTATTATTATGGGGTGAAGATTTTTGGAAGAAAGCCAGCCTGTTATCCCCTAATCTTGTTTTGTAGGCTGATTTCTTGTACTCGTACCATGTGAACTCATCGTACAAACTTTCTTCTGCTTGTTCCATTATTGAGGCCATAGGCGAAATCTTCTCGGTCAAAGGTGGTCCTCCGAAGAAAATCATCGAAACTCTTGACTTCAAACTTCCTGCTACAACTCTGTGCCTTACGCTCCTAAACCTTCCATTAGTAAGTACCTGCGTGCCCACCAAGTCGTCGATCGACTTAATTATTGACTTACACAAAACAAAAATAAAACATACAGTAGCGTCGTACACATAAAAGATAACTATGTGCAATGGGAACGGGAATCAATGCGAGAAAAAGGGAAGAGAGAATAAATAATATGGCAAAAAGCCCATAAAAAGAAAGAGTTACTAATAATATCAATAAGCTTGACAAAAGTAACTTACAATTAAGGGGGTGGGGTACCTAATTGAAAAGGTAAATTACCTGCAAGGAATCACCAACATTGAAGAAAAAAGAGGAGTGATCAGGTGGTACTGAGACCCATGTACCATCCTTGAGAGCAATTTGAAGGCCAGATATGTTGTTAGATCTCACAATTGATATTATTTGTGGGTCTGTATGATCTCCAAAACCAATCAAATTCCGACCACTCAGTGCTTGAAGCTCCGGATATGGCGGATAGTGGTTTAGCCTGAAAGAAGTGTCACTCTTTTCATCCCTTAAGAGCCTGCTCAGAATGTCTATCGGTTCGATTTTCAGTTCTTCGGCTATCATTTCCAAAACTTCACATGCCATGTTTCTCATTGCTGACACATATTCATTCACAAAAGACCTGCACATACATTCAGAAACGCCGTTATAGTGGTCCACCCTCTCCGATATTTTTACCCTTTTCTATGCTGACTTTGAAAGGTTATAAAATAATGAATTAACCAACATATAACCACTTGGGTTATGACTTTTTAATTAAGATGGAATCTTACAGTGTTTTTGGCAACCAAGTTTATAAACGTTTCTGTTTATAAATTGTCGCTTAGTCTCATTTTATTGATTTCACTTTTTTTTAAAATAATTAAAAAAGTAAAGTCAAACCGTGACTTTTTACAAAAACTAACTAATAAAATGACGTGACTAATAATTTATAAACCATGTATTTGCTAGTATTCTGCACCATGCAAGGGGAGAGAAAGCTTGGGAACTTATAATATTACCACAAAGATTCTGAAACTCCGGGGAGGTTGAGTTCCCCGTTCGGGGGAAACAGTTGAGGGCTGGTGTTGAAGAGAAGGTACTCAACCCAACCCACGTCACCATTCGGGCCGATTTTCTTGTTACCATAACCAAAAGGGTTAGGAGGGCCCGACTTGTCCTTTTCGTGCTGGGGAAGATTGAAGAACTTCACAGCTTCTTCTTCTAATCGGGCCATGAGCTCCATTGGGACACCATGGTTGATCACTTTGAAGAATCCGAACTCTTTGCAGGCGTCGACTATGAGGGTTTTTGCACCTGGGTCATAAAGGTCTACCACTGGAATTCCAGTGAAAATGTTAGGGGCGGTTTTACATGTTTTGACGTTGGAAAAAGTTTCTAGAACTGACTGAGAAACCACCACCATGGCGGAGGAGACGACGGAGAAGTAGATGGCTAGAGAGGAGTAGTTTATGAAACACGTGACTGCTATTGCATGAAGAGGAGATCAGGTGGAGGCTTTGGAAATTATACACACATATCTCTGGCAATTTATATAATCAAAGCTGGAAATTTTTGGTTGAAAAATATACAGAGAAAAAGGAGAAATGGAATGAGAAGTGGGACCCTTTTAGGTCTGAGCTCTTAGACTGATAACACGTAGCAATAAAAATAAAAAAAAAGCTGAGAAGGGAAATAGTATACAAAGTGTTTGGTTAGAATTTAGATTATTTATTAGATTATAATCTACTACATAATATTATTTTATTAGTTGTTTTTTGTAAAAAGTAAAAGAGTACGGCTTGACTTTTGTTTTTTGACTTTTTGAAAAAAGTGAAACTAACGAAATGATATCGTGTGACAGATTATAATCTAGAGGAGTTGCCAAACACTCGTATAGAAAAAAAGGTCGTTCTTTTTCATTACGAGACATCAGCTCCGATTTTGTTTGGTCCGACTTGAAAGTCTGGAAAGTGCTATGTATGTGATACTACCATGTTCACAGACGATTTCTACTTAAAAACATATTCTAATCAAACTAATCACATTTATATATTTGACATGATCTATTTATACTACATAAATCTTAATCACTTATTCTCATAAAAATCAATTCTATTTTTAAACAAAAACATTGCTAAATTTGTATTAGAAATTGACCGTAAGATTAAAAGAGAAGATAACAACAGTTTGGAGAAAAAGACCATGGGATCGAAAATATTTTACATCAGTGCAGGAGAACTTTCTTACCATCACTTATTATGAAACTTTTTGAAATCAGTATCAAATAATTGAGTGTGAAACATATACTACTATAAGATACGTTTTCATGGTTTAATGAAGTTTCTCAGCATAATCATCCAAAATGCTCTCCTCATATACCAATTTGTTTTGAATAATGCTATTTATCTAGTCTTCAGTTTAGTTGTCATCTTCTTATTAACTATTGAATAAATAAGCACCATATGTATTTATGCATTGCAACTTATCTTCTAATGTAGTTATGCCAATTAAACTAGAGACCAGTCTCCAGTCTAGATAAATAACATCACTCATTTTTTATAGTGAATTTTCAATTTTCTCCCGTCATGATTTCTTCTATCTCGAGTTCTCCACTATCCCGCTTGTTCGTTTATTTTCTAACATTTAAGCCGAGACATTAATTTTTCTTAGAAGTTATTTTAATCCTTGAAACAAAAATCAAATTCACATGTTTAGCATTTACATTTAGCGGTATAAAAAATTGTTTCAATACAACTAGAATACTCACGGACAGAATGGGCGCATACTTTGGGACAGGAACAACTAGGGAGAATCCTCTATTGTGAATGCCAACTATATATTACATGAGAAACATATTCTTTCCCAAAAGTGAAACAAAAGTATTCTAAAAAGAAACGAATCTAAACCATGAAATATGCTAAAAATTGGATTTTAAATGTCAGTGAAATTGGGGTCCATTTGTAATGGTCCTGAATTTGGAGGGTCAATGTCGAAAACAGGCAGATAGGGATGGTGAAGTGGGAAAGCGCTCTCCAATTAACGGACTGAAGTTGCCGACCCTGCAAAAACGGACTCTCCAATTATGTAGTCTCTGCCTTTGGGGACCCTTTTGAAATTATAATTACTATGGGAAAAGGAAATTACTATTATTATTGCATTATACTGTACGAAAGACCAATGACCCGTGCCTTTAAATTGGCCCCCCCGAAGCCTTTTAGACTGTCTCGGTGTCGACTCCTGACTCGTCCCGATGTGTTACATGCCCTTAAAATTTGTGGACAAGTTTCTCTCTATTCTTTTTGTGAAATATGCCTTTGCACGTAGCTAGACAAGCGAGAACAAACCAACTCATATTCTACGTTGATTCCTGATGTGGAGACCCGGGTTGAGGTCCGCTCATATGTCATGATTTTCCCACCGTTAAATCACAAGTTCTTTTGTTTTCAATTAGAAACGGATCGAAAAGCTTGTAATTATAGGCCTGATATGAATCAGGAATAGTTCAAGCTCGCCACGGCCTCGTTTGCAAGAGATCGCATTTTGGACAATGAAAAGAAATTATTTTAGGACTTGTTTGGTTTAAAGCAAGTAATTTCCCCCCCTTGCTAAGGAACCTATGGCTTGAGAACTCAGCCCCATAGGTCATGCTCTTACAAGGGGCAGTGACATTAGTTGGTATACGTACAAACTACAAAGCATCCATTCAAATTCACCCATCTCAACAACACATGCAGACATGATATACAATAAAATGCAAACACAAGATACCCAATCGAGTATGAGATTTATAGTACGCAGTCAGTAGAATGTATCGACTAATTAAGCAGGGGGGCCCAGTTAGAGTAGAAACTCGTCTGGGTTGTTCTAGACTAGCCTGTTTGCTTGGACATGTCTTGATCTATTCTAGTGGATGCTGATGCGAATAGACTTGTTTTAAATTTTTCACTAACATTTCAGTTGATTGAAATTATGTATAGACCAAGATAGAGTTTTATCTCTGTTATAGTCGATAAAAGTTGAATATGACATAAATCACGATCAATGATAACTATTTCAAGAAAGTGAGTGATGATGAAAAAATAATCAATTATAGAGACAAACAGTCGTCAGCACAAACCCACAATAGACTGGCTAATTAATTAACTGTGTCACTAGACATTTCAATAGTATTGTACATTCTTCACAACCTCATTCTTACAGTAAAGTAGTTTGATATTATAGTTTAAACAACTATAATAAAACAATAATGTCTTATCGACAATTTTATATATAAAAGTTGTGCCTATTATTATAGGCACAGATCAAGGAATGGGCAGGAATTCTTACAATAATGTATATCTTCTCTCTGTTATAGAAAAATTGTTTATCTTATTTATCTTATACATCTACCGTGGACAAAGGGTGCTGGAAAATTCTTTATATTTATGTTGATGCGTGTATATCTCATTTTCTTCAAGGCGGGGTTCACACGTTGCACGGCCATTTCGAGATTTCTGGGGGCTCTATGTAAGTTTTAAACTGAAATTTTTATTTGGACTCTGGTCAACATAGTGTATATAGCAGTGTACATGGCATTAAATAATAAGTAAAATTAATGGTTGAGCCACTTGATTCAGCCAATAATATGATACCATGTGAATTGATATTTAATACTAACGGTGTTATAGAGCATTACGCTAAATCTCACTTTAATGTATACCTATGAATATTTAAACTTTCGGTAACAATTTCCTTTATATATAATTTTGGGTCCTTTTTATTGAGTCATATAGTTAATTGGGTCCTTCTTTATTTGTTACGAAAGTTGTATTATTGATCCTAAAATTATAAAAACGAGCAAGTCCAACATTCTCACTATCTAGTTTCGGAATCAATCACCGGTCACCACGTCTTAAATGTTCAAAAACAATTCTTTTCTTCCTTATGTTTTAATTTGTGAGTGTCTTTTAATGTGATTACACAACGAGTACTGCTTTATGTACATTTGAATAGTAGTTAGAAGAATCCCGTTAAACTACATACTTTCTCTTCATTGTCGTGATTATTTAGAGAATGTTGAACCATCGACGTCATGTAGTAGTTGGAAGAACAGATTGAGTCTAACTACCTCTTATTATCGTGATTGACCTTTTCGCAAACCATGAAAACATCTTCGTTTGAGTTTCCATTACCAAAAGCTCATATTGCAAAAATACTAGGACAAGAAATCAACTTGTTTATTTCTAATAATTAAGTAACACTTCGCAGCTAGTGCAATGTTCTCTTCTTTATCTGAAAATTTTGAGTTGCTGCATGGATTCCCAACAGTTGGGGCCTTGGATGGGCAGGCTTTTACATTGCATCCGCACGGAAGGATGTGAATTAAATACAATGTCATCAGTGTGTGACGTGGTCAAACCCGATTCATTAATTATATGTCGGCTATAAATATATATATATTTTTTTTATTACAAAGGGGGACGGGGGAGGGGATGGTGGGGATTCGAACCCGGATCACTCCGGTAAGCAGGTCCTTTTCCACTCAAACTGCCCATTGATCCTGTCGGCTATATATTTAAAATTGTTAAAATTGGGATTAAAAATAAACAGGTAACAATTGTAGCAAGTTAAGCCAACAGAGCATATATCTACAAAATAAAAATATAAGTAAATGAACATTAATAAATGGATTGGATTTTAAATGGACCGCTTTACAGAAAATATGTTGAGGATCCATTTAATATATCTGAGAGCCCACTTCAGGATTTTAAAGTGTACGGTCAGGACTCAGGAGTCATTGGCTTTTTTAATTTTAAAATGCTTATTTTACATATACATATGAAGTAGGAACATACAAGTTCGTCAATCTAATACACGTTCGATGTTTCTGTTTTACTTTTTAGTTGTTCAATTGTGTTTGAACAATAAGATCATGTTTCTTTATCTGATTGTGTAAAAATTGTTTACGATTCATAACAGATCAATTATGTTATGTAGCATAAACTAAATTTCATGTTTATAATACTTGGGTGATTATAGTTTATTTCATAGCACGAACTTAACAAAAAATGAAGCAATTCATTAATTTTCTAGAGGGAATTGCTAGTGTGGTGGCTCCATACTCGAGGCTGAGATCAGAACTAATTCAAGAGGTATTTTTCCAGTTTAGGAAAGTTTCCTAATATATATCTATATAAAGGGTAATTCAGTCGTGTGTACTATATGGCCCACCCCCAATAGCGTCTGCTTCCACCACTGATAACACTACATGGGTGTTAAGATCATTTCCATTGATTTCCACCTCCAAAATTGTACCTATACTTAATGACACTTTCTAAATCAAATCGGTTATTATAAGACTATCTTGTAAAATAAAATGTCAGGCAAGACGACAGTTATATAAGATGTATGATGTATCAAACTAGTTTGTGTGACGTATGGTTCATATGTAGACGTTGCATGCTTGCCATTTGGACATGGAGAGGCAAGACATATGTTGAGATTGATAGACTGAAACCAAAACTCAGTGGAGGAAACAAAGTGTCCATGAAAAGAGACACAAATCTTGTAATCTTATGCCTGGAAACAGCAACATGAGGTCGTTACATACTTACATTACATGGCAGTTGTAAAAGCAGTGAGATTAAGAAGATGGGGCTAATGGGCTGTCACGTGTCGTGGCCCTTTTTATTGGACAAATTCGCATGTTTTGCATGAGATTTCTGATGGCCCATGACGTTGGATTTCCAGTTTGGTCCATTTCGAGGTCGACAATGTAAACACAAATACGTAGCTAATTATGTCAGCAGTAATAATACAAACACGAATTCTGGTGGAAAATATAAAGCGGATCTAAATATTTTCGATGGAATCTTAAATTCTCAGTCATGAAATGTGTTGATATGACAACCGACCTTATAGATCAGTTATATATCTTCACCACACTCAAAAGAATCGAACTAAGCCAGTTAGTGGAAACAAGCGATCCTAATCACACACCAGACAAGTGGAGTACATGCCCCAAAGTGCTCTACTTAGTCGTTTCTTCCTATAAAAACCCTCCCACCATGTTGGTGGGAGGGACTTTTGGAACTTTTTATTTATTGTTCTATTAATATTAAGTGCCCAAACTACATGCCTTGTAATTGAAAAGGGAAGAAATGAAGAACAACGATCAAGAATCACTCAATTGTTGAAGATGGTTTAATTCCAGCATAAATCATTGTCAACAATTTAGCGTTAGAAGGAGGGCATGTTAATAGCCACAACGCTACCATGAGTAACAATCAATCAATCAATCATAGCCAAGTCTCTTTCTTGAACAATGAGGGATGAAGATCCCCTTCCCGCCGATGAGCCGGCTGCCATTCGCAGTCCAATTCCGGCACCACTGATATCCCAACTTGTGGTTGATGAGATCCTTCAAATAATACAACGCATGGAGCAGCAGCTAGACCAAATACAATGATATCAAACCCAGAAGTGCGGAATAGCTGACTCAGAGGAGGTGCAATATGGGCAACGGGGGTATAAAGAAGAGGCTGGAAAGGGTGCCAAGGCGGACACACCAAAACCTAATCACAGCCATGTTAATGAAAGCCTGCACCCCTCCAAGGCAGGCCAAACTGCGCTCCACAGCAAAAACGCTGATAGACGTTCAAAGTACCAAAGGACGGAGGCTTCAAGATTGGCCACGAAACAACCTCCCTTCGAGCTGGAAGAGAAGGCAAACTGCTTAGTAAACGAGAGGTTCGAAACCTCCTGATGCCAAGATCTCGGTTTAATACACCCACCTAAGGCGCAAAAACAGAGCTATTGGAGATGAGACACCGACTCACCGAGCTAGAAAGGAAGTACATCGAGTCCCCCCAAGGCGGATACTCGGAGTGCAGACCTTCTCCCTTCAGTGTGGACATTCTGTCGACTCCACTGTCGAAGCTGAAGTTTTCCCACGTGCCACCATACACCGGAGAGACTGACCCTAACTCCCATTTAGACAAATTTATGTCTTGGATGGAACTGCAGGGAGCTGGAGAGGCAGCTATGTGTAGGGCCTTCCCTACTACTCTTGGGGATATCCCTGCTAAGTGGTTGAGGGAACTATCCCAAAACTCGATCCGGAGTTGGGAAGAGCTGTTGTTACAATTTTTGTCACAGTTTATGGGGCGAAAATCAGAACGGCACCAAAAGAAAAACTGGTGACAGTGAAACAAGGAGCTGTCGAGACTTTGAAGTCCTACCTGGACCGCTTTAACAAACAAGTGTTGGAAATAGAGAAAGTAACGGATGACACTCTGTTGATTGGCGTCCTATCAAGATTACAACAAGAAAGCCAGTTCTGGTGGTCAGTCCATGAGGTCGGGCCCAAAAGCTACCAGGAGTTCCTAAAAAGGGTAGAAAGATATATTAGCGCTGAAAACGCTACAGGCCGACCTACTAATACGAAAATAATCCCTGACACAAGTACAGGAAAGGAGAGCAATATTTCGTCGGATGCTTTAAAATCCTTCGTTGATTCCAGAAAGAAGAAGGAGCCGAGGTACCTAGAATGGGGAAAACAAATGGCCCAAGGACGGCAAACTTTCACCACCTTGACTGCCTCACAAGAAGAGATTTTCACACAAATATCTCGGGAAAACATCTTGCCCGAACCGAGACCTATGTGGACTCAACCCTCTCAGTTAGACCAGGGCAAATATTGCCGATATCACCAGTCTATTGGCCATGAGATCAATGACTGTCGTGACCTCAAACGCGAGTTGGAACGCCTCATTGAGAAAAGCTATTTGAAAAAGTTTGTGGCACCTTTTAGTCGCGGTAATAAAGAAATACCACCTGTAATTTCGAAACCGACCCCGACGGTGAACCAAAGTCGAGGGGGCAGAAATTCACACCCTAATTAATACCCACTCAAACACCTTACAATCGCAAAGGCGGCGATGCCAACTTGTGAGGTAAGCAAGGAATAGCTATCTAACTTGTGACGTCCTTGAAAGAACCGACCTAGTAGAAATATTTGTTTCATTCTCATAAGAGGATGCAATGGGTGTGTTACAACCTTACGAAGATCCCCTAGTTATATTGTTGAATATTGAAGGTTTTGAAATTCATCGAGTATTGGTTGATACGGAAAGTTTCGCCAATGTACTGTACCCCGATGCATTCTCATTCATGGGAGGTCGGTTAAGTCAGCTCTCATCGGCAACCAACAATATCCAAGGTTTCATCGAAGATTCCATCCACCCATTGAGTATTGGTTGATACGGAAAGTTTCGCCAATGTACTGTACCCCGATGCATTCTCATTCATGGGAGGTCGGTTAAGTCAGCTCTCATCGGCAACCAACAATATCCAAGGTTTCATCGAAGATTCCATCCACCCATTGAGTATTGGTTGATACGGAAAGTTTCGCCAATGTACTGTACCCCGATGCATTCTCATTCATGGGAGGTCGGTTAAGTCAGCTCTCATCGGCAACCAACAATATCCAAGGTTTCATCGAAGATTCCATCCACCCATTGAGTATTGGTTGATACGGAAAGTTTCGCCAATGTACTGTACCCCGATGCATTCTCATTCATGGGAGGTCGGTTAAGTCAGCTCTCATCGGCAACCAACAATATCCAAGGTTTCATCGAAGATTCCATCCACCCATTGAGTATTGGTTGATACGGAAAGTTTCGCCAATGTACTGTACCCCGATGCATTCTCATTCATGGGAGGTCGGTTAAGTCAGCTCTCATCGGCAACCAACAATATCCAAGGTTTCATCGAAGATTCCATCCACCCATTGAGTATTGGTTGATACGGAAAGTTTCGCCAATGTACTGTACCCCGATGCATTCTCATTCATGGGAGGTCGGTTAAGTCAGCTCTCATCGGCAACCAACAATATCCAAGGTTTCACCGAAGATTCCATCCACCCATTGGGACAGGTTCCATTAATTGTGGAGATGGGAGTCTTCCCAAAGATAAGGCATTTTCAAACCGACTTCATGGTAGTGAACATCCCGTCAAATTACAGTGACATATTGGGAAGGCCTATCCTTCAGGAGACAAAGGCCGCAGTCTCAATTTATCACCTCTGCCTTAAGTTTCCAACACCATTCGGGCCTGTGTCCATCAATGGAGATCAGCGAATTGCGAGAGAATGTGATTATGGGATCCGACCTACACGTGTCAACACATTAACCCCCAATGAACAACCAACAGACGTAGACCCTCGAGTCGGCAGCAAAAGGAATTCCCCCAACCCGGAAGGAGATCTGGAGACTGTCAGCATATTAGATGACCGACCTGAAATGGAAATCCGAATAGGCCGTGAGTTAGGAGAACCAATGAGAGGTAAATTGATAAACTTCTTGAGAGCTAATCTGGATGTATTTGCCAGATATGGAAGGCATTGACCAAACCGCCTTATGCCATCATCTCAACGTTAACCCTTGTGCTAAGCCTGTTGTGCAAAAATGATGAAGGTTGGGACCGAAGAGGTCGGAGGCTTTAGCAAGAGAGGTCACAAAGCTGTTGAGTAATGGATTCATAAGGGAGGCATTGTACCTCCAATGGATGGCAAACCCGGTACTGGTGCTTAAAATAAACGGGTCTTGGAGGCTCTGCATTGACTTCAACAACCTTAACAAGGCGTGCCCTAAGGATAGCTTCTCCATCTCTCACATCGATCAAATGGTGGATGCCACAGCTGGACACGAGCTAATGACGTTCATGGATGCATATTTAGGGTATAATCAAATACCCATGGCTCCCGAAGATGAAGAACTAACCTCTTTTTTCACGGATAGGGGATTATACTATTGCAAAGTAATGCCTTTCGAGTTGAAAAATGCCGGTGCCACTTATCAACATCTGGGTAACATGATGTTCCATCACTTGATAGGGAAGACAATGGAAGTTTACGTAGATGACATGTTGGAAAAAAGTAAGAGGGCCTCAGACCACCTCTTCCATTTGGAAGATACATTTAATGTGCTTAGAGCTTATAAAATGAAACTAAACCCGAAGAAGTGCTCCTTTGGTGTTTCCTCTGGCAAATTCTTGGGGTATATGGTAAGTCAAAGGGGAATAGAGGCCAACCCAGATAAAATCCAAGCTCTCCTACAAATGAAGTCCCCAACCACTATAAAGAAGGTACAAAGTCTGATTGGCAGATTGGCTGCACTTAACAGGTTTGTCTCAGGGGCTACTAACAAGTGCCAGACTTTTTTTGAAATCGTCAAAAAGGCCAACAAGTTTGAGTGGATGTCTGAGTACGAAGACGCGCTCCAAAAGATTAAACAGTACATGGCTTCACCACCTCTACTATCAAAACCGGCTCCTGGAGAGACCTTGTGTCTATACTTAGTAGTTTCTTCAACCGCAATAAGCGCGACCCTTATCAGATCGGAGTCCAGCTTCCAAGACCCTATTTACTATGTAAGCCAAGCTCTCCAAAACGCCGAGCTCCGATACTCATCCATGAAAAAGTTGGCCTTGTAGCTCATCTTAGCTTCCACGAAGCTCAGGCCTTATTTCTTGGAACACCATGTAAAAGTATTGACCAACTACCCATTAAAGTAAGTACTCCATCGATCGGAGCTGTCGGGTAGGCGGATGAAGTGGATGGTCGAACTGGGACGATACGACCTACAGTATTGTTTTCGCCAAGCTATCAAGAGACAAGCCCTAGCCGACTTTGTGGCCGATTCACACCCCATGCAAGAAGAGAGTACGGACGACCGTCCTTGGAAATTGTACATAGATCGTTCCTCAACAGAAAATCGGGCTGGGGCTGGTATCGTACTTATTAGTCCCGACCTTAATATTACTGCCAAGCTCTGTAGTTTGACTTTCACGATAATAACAATGAAGCTGAATACGAGCCATTGATCTTGGGATTAGAAATGGCCCGAGCTATAGGAGTCAAGTTTGTAGAAGCAACGAGCGACTCATAGCTAGTAGTAAATCAAGTACAGGGAATCTTTGAAGTCAAAGAGCATTCGCTGGAACCATATCACAAGCTCGCCCTTGCTGAGTTAGGGAAGTTTAGCCAAGCTTTTGTGACAAGAATATCACATGGTGAAAACTCCCAAGCAGATGCCCTGGCCAGGCTGGCAACCAGCGAAGGAGCCGATATGCTGAGGGGCGTAAAACAAGAATCAGAGCGGCTCATTTCACTATTGTTCAAGGACAGTTATACAAGCGAGACTTTTCGACCCCACTACTGAAATGCTTAACTCCAGAAGAAGCACAGCGCGCATTAGAAGAGGTACACCGGGGGCATGTGGAAACCACACTGGGTGACAAGCTCTCACCTATAAACTGATCAGATAGGGATATTATTGGCCTACATTGAAAAAGGATGTGATCAAATTTTCCTAAATTTGCGACAGATGTCAAAGATACGCACCTCTCTTGAGAAACCCACCTGCAGACTTAACGTTGGTAATGAGCCAGTGGCCCTTTGCTAAATGGAGAATAGATCTAATCGGTCCACTACCAACAGCGAAAGGAAGAGTTTGGTTTGCTATTGTTGCCATTGATTATTTTACGAAGTGGGCAGAAGCGGAACCCTTGGCTAGAGTCACGGAGCAAAAAACAACTGATTTTGTATGGAACTCTCTTATATGCCACTTCGGGATACTGTACTCCATAGTCACAGATAATAGAAGACAGTTCGACAATGAACATTCCCGAAACTTCAGCGAAAGGCATAGAATCATAAAACACTTCTCCACACCTAACCACCCACAATCGAATGGACAAGTAGAAGCAGTAAACAAGGTCATCAAGCATACCCTCAAGACAAGGTTAGACATGTTAAAAGGTCGATGGGCAGAGGAACTACCAGCCGTACTGTGGTCGTACCGCACTACAACTAGATCTTTCACGGGGAAACCCCTTTTAGTCGCACCTTTGGGACGGAAGCGGTGATCCTAGTTGAAATGGAAATCCCCACCTTCAGAGTCCAACACTTCGACCAAGGGATCAATCCCATACTTATTACAACCGATCTTGATCTCTTAGAGGAAAAGAGAGAACTTGCTGCCATAAAAAACGCCGCCTACAAACAAAGAAGTGCGCGATATTATAACTACAAGGTGAAAATTCGGGCATTTGATGTCGGGGATTTAGTCCTAAGGAGGGTATTCTAGAATACCAAGGACATGGTCACAGGGACGTTAGCCCCGACCTTGGAAGGACCTTATGTGGTTTCAGACGTGTTGACAAACACGGCTTACAAGCTCGAGGCCCTGGATGGCAGTTCTTTACCGCACCTATAGAATGCTGAGTACCTTAAGAAGTATTTCAGTTGATCAGGAGAGAAGAGCCCTTCTTGTCTCAAAACCTTACGAGATCACTTTTTGTTACATTGTAAATTTCCCTTGAGGTCGGCTACAAGTGATGTGCCAAGAATAAGATTCGTACTTTTCACAAATAAAGCGTTGGTTCTCTCTAATCGACCGAGCTCTAGTGTTTATAAATAAAGTTTATCAATGGCTACAATCAATATATCACTTCGTACAAATAAAGCAACACGATGCTTAAATCATTTCATTAAACAAGGCATTAAAGTCTGGTGCTTACAAAAGACTGTTAACCAGCATACAAAAAAAAAAAAAAAAGAGAGAAGATTTTGTAACTGCCTAACGCTGAGGTCAGAGTCAGGTCTTTTGATTCTCCACTGGAGGAGTTCCGCTTTCCTTAGCTGGGCCTTTTTCTTCCTCAACAGGAGCATCAGACAACCTTTGTTTCTCTTTATTGGTCTCGAGCTCCTTGTGCAAGAATTCCACGGGATTACCCGGTTTTTGAGCAACAAGATTGCCGATGATTTCATCATACGTGACCACGTATGTGAGGTTGAGGTCAGCGTTATATTCATCGGAAGCCTTGTACTCTTTAACAGTAGAGACATTAGTGGCGAGCCTGACCTCTTCAACCTTTTTTTGAAGCTTGTCGGCATGACTCTTCTGTATACCTTCTCGAGCCGACCTCTCAGCCGTAGTGAGCTATTCCATCTCTAGAGACTTAGCCATCAGTCTCTTTACCTCGCTCTCTACTTTTGCCACTTGGTAACCTCAATCCTCATGTTAGAATCAGAGCGAGCAAGCTTCTCCTTCAAGTTCTCCATTTCCTTCTCCCTATCCCTAGCCATCACAAGGGCCTTCTGTTGGTAGTTCAGGGCCCGGGCCATGTATGCAATCGACCAGGCCACGGTGTCCTCCATGGTCATGTTATTTGACATGGATTCCTTCCGTACATTCCAAGCCCGAGCTGGCGCCTCTGTGGCCCATTGAACGGAGTGAGGGAGGTTCTTTGTGGTTAAAGGAGTGGGGAAAGAAGTCTCGTAGTATTCCAAATAGCACTCTGGGAACTGCCCCTTCATTTTCTCCGCCACTTGTGACCTCGTGGGATGAATCCCCAGCCAGTTTGATTCGAATGGCGGAGGAGCTGTGATGTCGAACTGATTTCCTGGATGAGCAGGAGAGAGCTCTTGGCTTGTCCTGGGTAGGTAGTTCACGATCTAGTGCCAACCTCAGAGCAACGAGTGGGAGATATTCGTCGACGTTGGGCATCTTCACCAGATCGGAGCTCTTCACCCCGTCTCTTTCCTGAAGATTGTAAAGGGGCCGAATGTTCCTTCCTAGACTAGCCTTCTGAGCTGCCACCTTTTGAGCTATTGTGAGTTCCTTAGGCGGTATTCTCTTCTCAATAACTGGAATTTTGCGTGGGATGCAAGGAGCTAGATAAACAAATCAAAAAGTTATTCAAATCTCTATTTCTTAGATATCCTTAACTAGGGCTAAAGTAGTTGTACCTTTGGGGACTGAGGCCAATGCTTCGCTCAGAGAAACAGATGTCAAGCCGGCTGGGAACAAATTCTTCTCGAACAATAAGAATTTTGACGAGCTCTGGAATCCGCCTTGAGTAGCGACTGTAGCTACGTGCTTTAAATAGTCGCGCTACCATCTAGAACAAGTATTTCTGAAAACAAAGAAAAACGATAAGTATTAGAGAACTTCCGGGTCCAAACCATAAAAGGCTGATACTTACTGCATCTAGGTCGGTATAAAACTGGAATAGGTCTATCATTAAGACGACTCAGTGGTGCCCAATCCCCGTCAATGTAAAACCACCTGTCTTTCCAATCCTTCACTGAATCAGGTCGGTCTGTAATTAACGTCTGCCGACCCTTACGCTTTATAAAATAAAACCACCCAGATCCCATTCCGTCACACGCCCTGAACTCATAGTGATAGTTCAGCTCGTCAAATGTCGATTTGGGATGGTCAGACAGGGCGAACAAGATGAAAAACATTGTGATTGCCCTCTACCCGTTGGGGACAATCTGGCTTGGCGCTAACCCCCATTCTCTAAAGAGGTCGGCTACGAGAGGAGTGAGAGGGAATCGAACCCCGGCCTCCAACATTCTTATGTTTGCAGCCATACAACCTTCTGGTGGCCAATCCACTCTTTCTAGAAAGTAGGGGAGGAAAAAATACACCGAGTCAAGAATCCTATACTTTCTTTTTCAATAGTTTATCTCCTACTCAGTAGCAATAGAAGGAAGGTATTTGCAAGAAAAGACGACTCATATGCCCCCGCACGAGGAGGAGGTCGTTGCCATACACCTTCTTCGTTGAGAGGACCGACCTCTCTGCTTAGAAACCTAATAGCCAAGGAAACCGCTCCAGAGCTCTCCCCTTCTTCGGCCAACATGGCACCCTCTATTTCTATCCAAACCCCCTCAAGAGATTCATCAATCGAACAAATGACTTCCTCCCCAGACGATTCGCCTACACTGACAACTTCCACAATTTTTTTTCCTTTATCAGCTGCTGGCTCCATGGTGGCAGCGGCGGCAGAGCTACCGGAGTCACTTTGTGAAGGCATTTCGCTTTCTTGACTCATGATTAGCGGAACGGAAGACGGGAAGTGTTAAAAATTCTAAAATGCAAAGAACGGAAACCGATTTTTTGCCAGGAGATCACTCGCGGAGATACCAAAGAAAAAGACTTGGAGACACCGGAGAAACACTAATGTCGGCAGAAGAAAAAGAAGAAAAAGGGTGAAGTTTTTTATATAGGACTAAAACCCCTAAAACCCTAAGAAGTCCTAGGGTCATCATTAATTGCTACTATCCTTTGCGATTCCTGAGCTCGGCCAGACCAATCCACTATCAAGGCGATGACACGTGTTCCATTACCCCTCACAGGCGTATGGGAGACGCTTCGTTAGAAAAAATTGCTAAGAGAGGGCCTTTTTCCTTTTTGCGAAATTGAGTTCACCCCATCACTTGCAAGAGGAAGGGAACTCGAGAGGCAATTGTTGATAAGACAACCGACCTTATAGATCAGTTATATATCTCCACTGCAGTCAAAAGAACCGAACTAAGCCAGTTAGTGAAAACAAGCGATCCTAATCATATACATGGGTGGTGACCAGATATACGTGGACGCCACCTATCACGTAGAGTACATGCCTGGAAGTGCTCCACTTAGCCATTTCTTCTGATAAAAACCCTCCCACCATGTTGGTGGGTGAAAGTTTTGAAACTTTTTATTTATTGTTCTATTAATATTAAGTCCCGAACTACATGTCTTGTAATTGAAAAAGAAAGAAATGAAGAACAACAATTAAGAATCACTCAATTGTTGAAGATATTTAATTCCAGCATAAATCATTGTCAACAAAATGCATGAGCCGAATCTTGGAATCTTTAAAGGTTCAAAATTTGTAGCCATATCTTATCCGTTAATGTGGATAGGTTTGCACTTCTAGCTGATGTAAGCACTTGCATAATCAATACCATGAAAGTTGAATAGATAATTCGCGTAAAATGTCCCCACGTAAAATGTCCCTATCTTTGAATCGTTTGTGCAATTGGTCCCTACATTTATTTTTACACAAAATATATTGATACACACAAAGTTTCACACATTGCCTGTGATACACGTGATTGATATTGAGTTTAAAAGTAATGTGATATGTGAGAAAATTTGATCGGTCAAGTGTTTTGTGTGTAAATTTGTTCTTAAAAAGATCCCAGGGAAGGTCCCAATATTATTAGAATTATTGATTGAATAAAAAGTTAAAATGAAAAATATAGAAAATAAAAATTAATTTTTCTGCATGTCGCAAGTTATCTTGTATTTTTTTTAAAAAATATTTATTAGTTCTACAGGGATTGTTAGAAAATTTCACGATAGTTCGAATGCAAAAATCGCATAAGAAGATGTGAAGAAATGAATTACTAAGGAAGAAATTAACAACACAAAACCATCATAAAAGTAGAATAGAATCACACGGAATTCATGGTTTGGACACAATTTGAAATTGTTGGCCTAAAATGATTATTACCTCCCTCTTATTGTGGAGAGATTGCTTACAGATTCCACCCGCAACGAGTTTTGAGATTTTTATTTTTTTTGCTAAAGAGTTTTGAGAATGAATCAAGCATTCCAGCCTATAAAGGATTAAATCAAGTCAAGTCATAATCCTCATGAACTTGACGAAAATTTTGAATTTGAGCTTGAGGGAATGATTGTGGATTTTAATTTGTTAGGAAGTACAAGAAAACATCATTTCTATTGTATTCCAACCTTTATTACAGAAGAAACGCAAAACTCAAAAGAAAGGATGCAATTACAAATGAAAACGACCCATGAAATCAAGCTAACGGGATATTTTCTATCGAAACCGGTCGACCTTTTGGAGTCTGCCCGGACCAGTTGACCTATCGCATCTGTCGGTCTTCAGAAAGTTCCCTCCTATTTTGAATTCTTTAACTTCTTTTCAAGTGCACTTCGTAAGCATTTTTTTTTTCCAACTCAAGTTTTATCTTTCTAACATAATGATAAACTTATATTCTCGAGCTTGTTCTCTAAAGCTTTATGGTAGATTCAAAACTTGTCTCAATTTTGTCTAAACAAATTTCCAACCAATTTTCCAATCAAGAAACATATTAGCCTGAGTCATTTATTGAAGCTGATTGTAAGGAATGGCAACAACATGGAGTAAGATCGAGTAATGCTCCTAAAGAGACGAAGCAAGGCATGGTGATTAGACATTGAATTTCCTTAGCCAGTCCAGACTGATAGATTTTCATTTAATTTCCCAGTATTAGGTGAGTTTTGATAATAATAACATAAAATTAAGTAACATTTACTCATAATAGTATTTTTATTTTACCAATTCCCCATTTTTTGGTAACAAAAATCATCAACTATTTTCAAGGTTGAGCAAAAGCCCACCCAACCTGAGTTGAGTTGGGCTGGGTTGGATTTTTTCAATTTTATGGGTCAAGTTGGGTTCTAAATTGGGTAATTTACAGTTAGCATCCCCAACCTTTTAAGTTTATTGAGATTACATCCCCTACGTTTAATTTTCATTGTAGAGGCCCCCAACTTTTCAATAGTGTTATACTTAAGATCCCTCTAATGTTTTCCATCTATTTCCACCGTTAAGGTCAAAGGTATTATCGTAAAATAACTAAAAATTAAATATTTTAATGTTTCCAGTCATCTAAGCCGCCATGTCCGACCAAAAAAGGGGGGAGAGTCCCCCCTTTTGGCTGCTAGAAATGGCAACCAAAAAGGGGGGACTCTCGGGGGACTCTCCCCCCCCCCCCCATTTTGGCTGCCATTTTTGGAAGGGGGGGAGTCTCCCCTTTTTTGGCTGCCATTTTCTTTTTTTTTTTTTTAATTCAGGACATCATACTATGTCATTAGTAGAAAAATTTTAAGAAGAGCTAATCTATTCTTTATAGAGTGGAAAAGTACCACATGACCTCTGCTAGTGGGGGATTAGGGGGCCCGCCTCCTAATCCACCAATAACAGGGGGCCATGTGATACTTTTTCACTCCACAAGGGAGAAGTTATCTCTCTTTAGAAGGACTGGTCATCAGCATGGTGGTTGTAATGGTAAAATGATCATGGTCCATTTAACAAGAATAAACTTCATTCGTGGTTTACGTACAATAATGTAGCGTAAATAAATTTTCCGGTGGCAAATGACCATATAGACCATCAAAATTAAAATCCCGTGGAAACACAAAAAATGATAATAATAAGTAACGTAATTAACCTGCCTCACTGTGTAACATTTGCACTATTTCATACATCACGAATACAGTGTCAATTACTGAAGTTCTGTCTCAAATCTTTTTAAGAGTTTACATCTAAAAATAAAATAAAATCGAAAATTGAATAAATTCTTTTTTTCACATATTTTTTTTAAATACAAGTACAATACGGTTAATACCATAATCACTAAAATCATATCCGTACAAGAATCATTAAATATTCAAACAAACCAACCAACATAAAGTTGGATAGACCTACACAAACTCATATGTTTAGCGATATTTGAATATGAGCGATCAAACATCCCAAAGGCCTCTCAAACCCTCATCCGTGAAAATTTGAAATAAATTCACTTAATGAAAAATTATAATGACTTTTAGGGGGTGTCCCTAACATGGAATTCAATGGATTTTTTAAGATGTATGGATTGTCATAAATTTCATAGATTTTAATAGAATTCAATGGATTTGGTTAGATTTTAATGGAATTCTACATTATGGACACCTAAAATTGTGTGGAATTCTAAAATCCATCAAATCTCAAGTTGGGCACACCTCTTAAATTTGGAGGCCATCTGAATATGGGAATATAGTCTTTGGAAATTAAATGCTGCAAAAGTGTTATTGTATTGGTGTCTTTTATAGCTTTCTACTACTCACTCTCCCTAACAGATCACTTCCATTTTTCCAATAATAATAAATAAAAAATTACTTATTTTACCAACTTGACTACTTGAGGTCAATTCCACTTCTTTCTCTTTATCAAAATCAAAATTTAACCCTTCAAAAAAAAAAAAATGATTTCACATCTTTTTCACAGCAGGTTTTATTAGGATTTTCACCAGTTTTTGTATCACATTTCTTTTATTGTGTTTAATCTTCAATAATACACTTTTTCTTTAATCACTTATACATTATTGCTATCATCTCATTGCCAATTTTCTATTAATTGGTATATTTTTCACTTTTGATAGTTCTATCTAGATTTTTTGTTAGTATTCTCTGAGACGGCAAAAATATGATATCATATTTTTGTAGTTTTTGTTTTTTACTAACCTAAAGTTATATGGGGTGTGTTCTTTTTCTTTTTCTTTTTGCTATCCAATTAGCTTTCTTCTAATGGTATCTTTTTTCAGGAATAATGTACGTTGTTTTTTTTCAAAGGAAAGAACAATATATGTTAAGTAATAGACAGTTCAAAATAAAAATGAGAGGAAGAAAAAGTTAGAGACATAAGTGCGACCAAGTGCAAAGGCGTTGAAATCTTTAAAACTATTTACGAAGCATGGAATAATACATTTATTTGAAAAATAAAAAAGGCTCAAAGGCATATCCCGATGGTTAGAAAGTGACGAGGTAAATGGGGAAGGCAATATCCACTCCACTCCTCTGCCACTCAAAGCTCTTCTGTTTCTCTTTTCTCTACCTCTTTTCCTCCCTCTTCTTCGCTCTATATTTCTCTTTTGCTTCAACCAAATGCATTTTCAGATCATCTCCTAATGATCCCGTCCAGACCCCTTTGTTTTTCTATCCTTCGTCTTATGGAGAACACAAACATGGAATTCCCACCCTGCGTTCCTCCTGCAATTCCCCTATTTTCTTTGCAGGTAAATATGGAGAAAATGGATCAATGATTTGCCGTAATGCTACTGGATTTTGATTAAATTATGGTTTCTGAATGATGGGTTTTTCGTGTTTTGTTAGATTATTGGGACGTTTTGAAGGAAATCCAGGAAATATGCAGGAATTCAACGGAGATAGTATCCCTGGCTCTCAAGTATATGCGGGGGGACGCTGACATTTTTGGTGGGAATTTCAGTGTGGAGAAAAGATTTTCTTATTTTGATCATCGCAAGGATGGAAGAGAAATCCCATGTGGATTCTTTAAACGATTCCCAATCAGTGATTTTGGTTAGTTAGTCAGCATCAGAGAAATCATTTTCAAGATTCATTCATCTCACACCACACGTCCATAATTTTCATAAATAGATAGCATAATTTGATCACAAAAGCCTTAATTCTTGCAAGTAATTTTTGAACATTTTCGATTCCATTCGTAATTTGAATTGTGGGTTCGTCTGATTTTTCAGATCGAATTGAAATGGAAAAA
>CAVNYN010229293.1:915-15311 GCA_963692815.1 Nyctanthes arbor-tristis | reverse complement strand
CAATTCCCACTCGAGGAGTGTCAAATGGCAGCATGATGAGCTTAGAGTGGAGTCGAAGGGAAGGAGCGACATAGGAGCAAAGGCTCGTCTCTCATTTCCCTCATTTTTTTTGTCTTTTTGTTGAAGAAAACGAAAAGAAATCTTCCATCTGCTCATCTACTTTTCAATCTCTTACTTTGTTTTCTGTATATATATATATATATATATATATATATATCTATTCCCTCGTATGAGATAGAAGTATCATGTCAATTGTCAAGTACCTGTGGTTGAAGTCCATTTATCTATAGCACATAAAGATTTTCCGCTGTCCATATCGGGTTTCGATGAAAAATAAATAGTCTCATGCTGTAAGATGAATTAAAGATAAGACGCGAATAAATTGCACATACTAGACATGAAGACAAGTGGCAATTGGCAGAGTTAGGTACGAAGTTATTTGTTACTGTCAAGCCATTCAAGAATGCCCTTTTCAGATTCAGATAGGTCTTTCTTCTGCCTGAGAGACCCTTCTAGTAACCCAAAGTAATCTTTGTAGTTGCGCTTGTAATAGTTATCGAGTCTCTGGGAAGAAGAAGAAAGACGAGCCAGTTTCAGATAGCCAATGACTGCTTAAACTTTGGGACCTAGAAGCTGATTCTGAATGCTAATTTTTTTAGAAGTATTTTCTCCATTTAGTAGAGCTTTTAGAAGGTTACTCAAAAAAGTACTTTCACATAAAGCAAAAGTTAGAAGTTAAACTGTTGCAAACAGTTGAACAAGAAAACTAATTAACTAGAGATATCAGAGGAACGAGGAATAGAAAATTGTAAGCAAAGAATACTGAAAATTTCTAGAAATTGATTCAAACTTGTGGTGTATCTTGATATGCTTGTTCATAAAAAATAAATCTTCCAGGATTGATTAGTTGGTATTTGTTAGATCAAATTTGACGGAGGCCAAGCCATCTGTAGCTTCATTGGTTGGATAAACAAGCAACAACATTATGGTCGCTATGGGATAACTTTAGCTTTTATTTTCTGCTTATAGAAATGCTTCTTGAAGAAGTCTCTAGTTAACTTTTTATGAAAGCTCTTCTAAACAAAGAAAACACTTCCAGAAAAGTAGATTCAAATGTAACTACCGAGTTTCAAAAGCTGATTTTAGCTTTCCATCTAAAATGGGCTCTTAGTAATCTTGTCACCAGCAGATTGATTTAGAAATGAAATCTGTATATGTTTACTTTGATACTAAACAGCAGGAATCTTTAAGGTTACCTCCTTGTCGTTCTTGGCCTTGTTTTCTTGTGATTTCTTCAGATACTCTGATAATAAAACATCATGATACTATAAGTTCTATGCGTAAGTTCTATCCTAAAAAATATGCTAGATAATTTTAATACTGTCCAATTTTATCCAGTTGACTTCACCAAATATCCTATAAAACAAGAGAAAAACAGCAGGATATGATACGTACTCTCAATAAGCACGGTTTTGGAGTCAGTCGCAAGAACAGCAGCCGCTGATGCTGTAATGGTTGAAAGAAGAATTTCTCTTCTTCCTCTTTGTATAAATCTTCTTGTTCTCTCTCTAAATTCTTTGCTACCATCTGCTTTTGTTGTCGAGGAAATCAATGGTCTAAAACTAGCAGATGCTGCCATTTAGAGTTCTGATTATGTGGAGGATGTTTGTTGGTTTTATGATTTTAATAGATGATTGAGAATGGGATAGTTTTATTTGTGGTCCATTTCTTTTGTCATCCATATTGCAAAAACTCTCGTCTTTTTTAGCTGAGTTAGTATCAGTTTGGGATGTCTTCAACAATTTTGATATAAAAACCACGTGTCTCTATATTAAATTTTGATGGCGTGAGCTGTTTGTAAATGCCATTGGTAATTTTCTACCTTTTTTTTTTGTTTTTTTGAGTGGGGGTGTGTTCGACCACTTATTCTCACAAATTCTAATTCTATTTTAAGACAAAAACACTTCGTAAACACCCGCATGTCGCACAAAAATTCGACTATAGAGGGAAAATCATAATGAAGTGTGTAAAGACTGGTGGAGATTTGAGATTGAGGGCAGTTCAGTTCTCCTATCAGAGTCTGGTGGCGTGACAGGAGATCAAAATCAAATTTGTGGGGTGCTTGACACGAAAAGCTGTAGCAACTTGTTCCATAAATAGAAATGATAGCATTATTCAAACATTTTTTAAATGAGTTCCTCTACCAAGAACAGTCATTGCATATAACCCAATTTTTTATGACTTCAACACAGACTACCTTGGTATATCGACTTACGTATTAATGCCTTGGTTTATGGACTTATGTTACCACACAATTACAAAGACATTAATTTGACAGTAGCAAGCAAGGCTTAAGCCAAATGCAGAACACCATATCTTAGACAAAATCAGCATGAAAAATAATAAGAGCAGAGCCGGACCTATCTATAACCCTATTCGATTCTCCACATCCTGTCTCAAAATTACATATGAAAGAGCATTTATTTCAGAAGTGCAAATTTTTCCATTCAGGCCTCAGATCGGCAGGCAAAGTATTAAGAGCACGTTACAATATTCTTGCAGTGAAATAGATAATAAGAGATCATTTCAAGTCATGTAATACATGATCTTAAGTGAGTTTATGGCCTCGCATTTGCCCAAATTGCTTTGACTGAAAACAATTTGTTGGAAGAAAATTTAAAAAATCCTTCAATGTTCTATTGAAGATGTGGAGAGAAAGCTTTCATAACTTCTTGATATACTGGCTTCTTGAAATTCACTGCCTGCACGGAAATAAACAATTTACATTTTAGTATTACAGGAAACGACCAAAGAAATTACATAAAAAGAGAGGACTTACAAGGTTGATTATTTCTTCTGGTGACATCCACGACCATTCACCGAATTCAGGCTTCTCACTTCCATCACCCGTAAGGTTAATTTCTTCATCTTTTCCAGTGAATTTAAAAAGAAACCTAACACGTTACAAGTTTCAAAGTAAAATATAAGCTGAGCTTGGATCAGTACAGAAAAGCAAAGTATATCATTCTAATATGTAAACATATATTGGTTTGAATATAAGAGTTTCTTTTGCTGTTCCCTTGTTACTTACGCCGACAGTTACTAGATTAAAATGAAACATCTCTAACCATTTTCCTATGATTTTATTTATTCAAATTTCTTAGCATTTCCCGTGATCGGACCCCCGGTTATAGAAAATGAGAATCCACAATTTTATCTGTTTGTCACTACTCACTTGCTTAATACTCCATTTTACTTGGTATTATCCCACTATAAGACATGTAGCCATCTAAAGCCAATCCATGCGTGGTAATAACGTGTTTGTCTATCAATGTTAATACGAAGAGATCTTTATCCCTTTTTCTTGTGTCGTCTCCTAGACCTCAGTGGCAATTGATGGTAGAGGGCCACTAGCACCAAAAGCAACTATTTACAACATGGTGCTTTATGGATAGCTTTCGAGATTGTAAAATATCTACCGTATAACATTTTTGGTCAACAGTTCACAAACAGAAGTGTACAAGATGTATCTGTAAAGCAGCCCTATGGCAATCAAGAATTTAAAATACGTCATACATCTGTGAGGAAATGAACATGCTAACCATTTTTGTGCTTGACCTTTCCAGTCTGAACCCCATTGATGCCTAAGTTTTTCCCTGACATCAGGGGGAAAATCATATGTCAACCAATACGGAACCTGCAAAAGGAATCCTCTGTAAGAGACAGCTCAATAATAAGCAATTTGAAAAGCTACAATTAAAAGCAAAGGATCTGGAACGGTCCCAGACTCTAATGAAACAAAACAGAAAAGATAACTCATATGTCAATATCTAAATTTCCAAATAAAAGCTGTCCGGAATATAATATGGTCATTAAAATGGATGGATTATGACATTTATTGATAATAACAATCCAGCAAACAAAAGATCCAAATTTCAACTGCATCTAAAGCTAAGGTAAAAACAAACCATGGAACTGCTTTAAAACCCCCATGATATGGAAGCTCTTTTCATGAACTGTTTCCCTTCGTTTCTAATTTCTTTAGGAACATATATAAAAACTGAAACCATACCCCTCTCCCACTAGTTGGCTAACTTCGCAGTTGTTGAAGTGATTAAAGTAATCTCAAACTGGGCCCACCGATTTTGGTCTCCTTAAGAGCTTGCAAATGTACAGCCTAACACATAAATCACGAATATGGTTTTGCATTCAAGAGTTGTACAAGTCTACATATTCGCGTGGATACATCTTAGCAAGTATAACAAGGATAAGAAATTCCATCCATTCCACTTCAACCTTTTGCCTGTTCCACCATAATCACCTTTTCTAACTAGTCCTTTAAGTGCACTCAGGAACCAACTTTAATCCAACAAAACCAACCATCTCTTTTACTCCATCACTCCCTCCCCCCATTCTTCCTATCTCCCTTTATCAGTTTCCACCACATCCCCGCTTTCTGTCAAATCTCACCACCTAGCTTATTCCACTTTCCCACCTGTTCAACTTGTGGACCTTGAGGTACATCGTAACTTTGCAAACATTTAATAACTAGAGTGCACATATCAACCCATCCACGTATAGAGAAAAGGTAGATACTAGACATTCTTCCTATGAGTGGACAAGTGTGGACAGAATTTGCTCCATTATGCTAATTTGCAATTCAACAGCCAATGCCATAGTTGCACTGGAATAAAGACTCCTAAAATTCTTAATCCCGTTCCTTCATCAAGCATTTATTTATTTACTTTTGACATCTAAATACTTACAGCTCATTCCAACAAAAACTAGTCCCTTGCAAGTCAAGTTTAATTTCATACCTCAGCAATAATATCAGCTGAACTAACTCCAGTTTCTTCTCTTAATTCTCTGATGGCAGCATTTCTTGGGTCCTCGTTATCATCAATTCCACCCTACATAAGACACACGGATGAAAAACAGGACATTACAGGGTCGGGGAAAGATCATGTCACTCCAAGATCCCGCAAACTCAGCAAAAAGCTTTGAATAATGACTGAAAATCTTACAATATATCCCAGAAAAGGGAACAATTTTCTCATTTCAGATCTTACATTATCTAAATTTTGGACCACTTAAATCTAAATCCTTAATGACCGGATACGAATACCGTATGAAACTTCTGTATGAAATCTAGAACAAAATAAATCGATTAGCAGAGAATCTTACCTGAGGCATTTGCCAAGAGTCTGGAACATCAAGCCTTGAAGCTGCAAAAATCTGAAAGAGCCAATACAAGTAACTCCCAAAAATCTTACACAACCATAATAATATATAAAAACCTAAAAACATAAAATAAAAGAGACCTTTTTAGAGGAATTCATGAGACAAATTCCCACATTTTTTCTGTATCCTTGAGGCGGGTTTTCCATGGATGATGGCGATGATAAAGAAGAAAATGTAACTCCGGAAACTACAGGGCGAAGCAGTGAAAAGGCAGCAAATTTATGGGATTCCGGAGGGAAAAGAATACTTGTACTCGCGGAGGTTCTACGGTGCAATTGATGGGCAGAAAGAGAGAATTGGGAATGGAGATGAAAGAAGGATCGGCATAAAGCCATCACAATGGGCAGAAATCCACTGGTGTGGTTATCATTTTTGCAGTTTTGCGTTGCCGTCGAGATGTATTCACCTAATTGCCCCTCTTCTTTGCCATTGGGTTATATATTAGTTCACTTGTTGACAACAGCTGAAGGCATTTTTACGGAGAAAAATTGGAGTATAAAAATGTCAATTAAATCATTTGAGTTGTTTGAGTATTTTTTTTCGGGTGAAACTATCAGTAATTATAGAGACATGTATTATTACTTTTAAGCGCCTAATTTATGGCTATTGTAATAAGAGCATCTCTAATATTTTCTTTAAGATTTTATGCATTAACCCAGGAATGAAGACGGGCACGGGTGGCAATGTCAATTCTGTGACATGTATCGCATGAGGCGAACTACAAGTTAGTGCCTTTGGACAATTTTTTCTCGGGCTAATTAATGTAAAAAATAAGGTTTATTTATTTCAACTATATATATTACTTCTATCACAACAAGCTCATT
Source organism: Nyctanthes arbor-tristis (assembly GCA_963692815.1). Taxonomy (NCBI): domain Eukaryota; kingdom Viridiplantae; phylum Streptophyta; class Magnoliopsida; order Lamiales; family Oleaceae; genus Nyctanthes; species Nyctanthes arbor-tristis. The sequence goes on along the minus strand of CAVNYN010229293.1, from coordinate 9,246 downwards.
AAAAATTAACATACAAAAATTAAAGCATAAATTAGGCAAACAATGCATAATATTATATAAAAATAATAAAAGCAAACCGTTATAACTTGTGAACAAAGAATAAGGCTAACAAAAGTTTTAGATTGCTACTCACTCAAACAATATCATTCTTGTAGTTTTAGAATCAAAATGATCAATCAAACATTCATAATTTAATTCGTCAATCAATAATTTTTTAATCATTCCATTATGTTTAAAAAAAGGATGATAAAAAATAAGTGCTAAGGGTTGGCAATAGTCTCAACATGAAAATTTGCCTCTTTCATCCAAGCTCTCAAAATCGGTCCTAACGGGTGGGTCTGGAATCTCACCGTTTGAAATTATATTGCTTGTGTGGCTCATTTGTAATTTATAATGAACAAGTGTGTATGTTTGGATTCGTCAGAATAGCTTAAAGTATACTTTAGGTTGGTCATACATTATTGTTAGACATATAAGGTCTCACAAAACTATGACGACTCTGGTGATCTATGAGATTACTTGTTTGTAAACAGGAGCTATGACGCATGTTATTCTTCTTAACAAAATATTAATATTAATAATTTCACTGTGTGCGGATAATTTAACATTCCTCGTCATTAATTCTCACGGTCGTTATGTGTCCATTGTTATGTTTTTATTACTCTCTCTGTCCTATAACATTTTTCACATAGATTAAAAAATATCATTTAATGTTATTAGAAATGTATAATTTAATAGTAAATTTCCTAACATAACCTTTGATTTATTTAATATTTCACTTTAGTTGTTCTTTGTTGTTGATTACTATGCATAATAAATAATTGTATATTAGAAAACTAAAAAATTAATTTAGGAAATGGGAATATAATTTGGGACAGATAAAAAAGAAAGGAAAAATATCTTTTCCGACAAAGAGAATTTTATTATTATTCACTAGTATAGCACCCTTGCGATGCACGGGTAGAAAAACTAATAAAAGATTATTATAATCTCTATCTTTATATATATTAAAGCAAAGTAGTTGCGGTAAAAACTTACCACAATTTTCCCGCCATTTTCCTAGATTTTAGGGGTAATTTTGTCATTTTGACTTAAGATGTTGTACAAGTTGCAATGCAATTGATTTTCTTATTTTTTATTGCTTTTTTTAAAATAAATTTTTAAGATATTTCAAGATGGAATATTTATCCATATAATTGCAATCTTTATCTCATTAGAATTGGTGTCTTGCCTCTCTCTCACTTCCACAAATTGGAATAAACCTTGTTCTCTTCAAATTTGTTAGAGTTATCTTATGTATAATAGGTTTTCTATTCATTTGCCTTATCTTTAGAGTCTAATCTCAGGTGACTGGAGTTAGACGTGTGCTCTTCCGATCTGTTCCCTGTATCTTGAGGATTTTGATTCAGCTGTGATTATGGGTTGATACAATGGAGTGATTTCTATGGGACCTATTTCTTTCTAGATTTCTTTTGAGGCCCACTTTAATTTGCATGCCATAAATGAATTGCATTTTGAAGCAATGCAGCTTCCATGGAAACTTGAATTAATTGAGTCTGTCATTATTATTAAATATAATAAAATGTATCTATTTAGTAGTTCGTTATATCTCAAAAATTAGATAGTCACATGTTCAACATGCAAGCACATTTTATGGGAGGATAATGTCATTGTCCATGCTTTAGTGCAGTATGCGATATCTTCCCATGTAGATAATTTTTGGTTTGATAATAATATTACTCATTTTATTTCATTGTATATGAACCATCGTTTATTTTCTTTTAATGAAGTATTTGTTTACTAAAAAAAAAATAGTAACTTCATTTGTTTCAGAACAAGACAATCATCAAATAATTACATGTAATCTCCCATATAGATTATCCCAAAAAAAGTATTGTAAATTCGACTTAGGTAATCTACACTAAAATCTTCCCGTGCAACACACGGGTGAGAATCTAGTATAAAGTTAAAATAGAGATGTCAAATATTTCATTTTAAATAATCATCTAATCTATCTAATCTATACAATGTCATCTCAATTATTCCGTTCATGCATATTACTATTCCGTAGCAAAAGCCATGGACTCAAATGTCACAAAATCATTAAATATCTTTGCCTGTGTTTTAAATTGTGTACCATGCACATACGAACTCACAAAAATGGTTTTTGCCTCCCACGCTGATTGTTTAGCCGAAAGGGATAGGTTTCAACTTTCATGAAAGCAAAATCACACAGAAGAATAAGAAAATTGTATTGACACATAAAAAATTCTTGACAATTATGTAATCTTCTTATTTGTATATATTTAATTCCAAATGTATTAATATATATAACCCATTGATCTCATCGGCAAGATATAAATGATGTTTGCAAAAAAAAAAAAAAAAAAACTCATAAATGGTATGATTAATTGACATACAGAAATGAAATAAGGATGTTGTCTAAAGTTAGGATAGAGAAAATATAATCTTGTGAAATTATTCGTTAAGGCAATTAAAATAGAAAATAAAAGCGAATAAATACTTGTTACAACAATAAAAGTATTTCGGTATAAGGTAACATAATAAATGAAGTTTATTAACATCTCGTGAAAATAATAAATGAAGAAAAAAACGACGCTCTTCCGATCTGCATAGCTAAAGTACTCAATGCATATTTAGGTTGCAGAAAAATTTTTATGTTCTAAAATTTAGTATTAAATGTTGCAATAGGAATTTTCTTTTGGTTGGAAACGAGTTTTACTTTCACGAATCCATCTATAATGGTAAATGAATCAATATAATTAAGTATGATTAACATCTTCCTCATTCGGTCGAGTCGGTGTGTCTACAATCTTTCAGCCCATGTTTATTCTTTTAGATTGTGTTTTAGATTTTTTATTTTTATTATTTATTTAATTAATCTAAGCTAAATCAATTGGAATAATTTGGGTGGCCATAAAAAAAATTATTGATCCATAAAAAGTGAATTATTGAAAAAGAGTATCACAATCTAATTTGTTATTATCATATAAATAAAGCGGTGTCTAAAAATAAGACATCGTAAAAAGGGGAAAACAAATCACCATTCGAATATGATAAGAAAAAATAACTAAGATATGAATTATTGAGAAAAACTATTCCAATATAATTTGTCCATAACGTATAAATAAAGAGATGACTAAAAATAAGATGTCGATATTTTTAAGGGGAAGGTGGGAATTGTTTTCTAGAGAAAATAGAAAAAACTATATTTACTAAGATTATACCAAGGAATTTAAATTTCATTTCTACTTTGTGAATCAAAAGAACAAAAGTTAAATTTTAAATAGAAAATTTAGGCAATCAATCATACCCTAATAATAATCATTTGCATGAAAAACCAATAGGGATACTAAAAAAAGTGGACATGCTTGTTTAAAAAGGACATATCAATTTAGGTAGTGTCTACTGTATGTTCAATATTATATTAATTATTTTTCCAATATTGTACTTAAAAAATGTAAATCATATATATTTGAAACATAATAATAAAGTGGGAGAAATTTTTCACCAACTGTTTAGAAATTCAATACATTACCAATATATCAGATAATTTAAAAAAGCTAATATGTACAGGGATTTGAATATGCAAAATATAATTTGAAAGAATGAGAATGATCTGGAGTGGATAAAGGAGAGGAGATTTGAAGATGCACAAAAGGATTCCCCAATTTGTAGGCGTATAAGAAGAAGCTAATCTGTACACAGATTTGAATTTGCAAAATGTAATTTGCAACTGAATACCTAATTTGCAGGCGTCTAAAATAGGAAAATAAATAACATATAAGGAAAACTTGGGGTAAGTTACAATTTACTCCAAGTTTGTGGTATCTATAGACACTGCGACAAAAGAGCGGGGAAATTGCAGTGTTTATATGCACCGTAACTCTTGATTTAGAGTCCGTTTGGTATCGTTTACAATATATAGTGTTATAAACGGTAATTATTATTTCATTGAAAATCAACCAAAAGTTGACATGTGTTTATTTTTTTTTTGTTTTTGTTTTTTTGGTTTGAAAAGCGGGCCAACTATTTTTTTAATGGCAAAAGCAGTCAGCGTGTTTGACCGTGAGTGCTGACGACCCACTATTTGCAATAAAGAAAGAAAAAAATTTCAAACCCCAATGCATTTTTGTGCAGCCATCTCTTGCAGACTTGCAGTTGTCAGAAAACAAATAATTATTATTATAAACAAAGGTGTTATAATCGGTGCCAAACGGATTCTTAGATATTATTATTATTGGATGGATTGGATTGGATTCACAACCTAACATTAATGAGTCAACTCAACCAGCAAATCAATTTGAATTGCTTACATTTTGGGCAAGACAACAACGAAAACGTATACCTTCGACTTCCCCTGTGCCATTTCTTGAGTCATATATATTCTCGGACATTAGTGTTCCTTATTTCTCACGAAAATGAACCGGCTGGTAAGCCTGCAAATGAACAAGCTATTGCCACGCGGCCTCCCACAATGCCTCACGTCCCAGCCTCCATTTCTCCACCTTTACTCTTCCTCGTCTGCATGCTCCAATCTTCCCCAGTCACACTGTTTATCCATAAAAAGAACCCTTATTTCATCGCACAGTATGCCCGAGTCCACCACGCAAAATAATGTACAAGGTTTGCTTTTCATCTTCGTGCAGTTTCTTGCCAATTTCAATACTTAATTTTGAGTTTTTTTTTCTCAGTTGCTTTTCTGAACTGGGTTCTGGGGATGCATTCTGCTTCAATGAATTTCATTTTATTTGTGTTCTTTTGTGGGTTGTTTTCGGGTGGGTAGGTGGTGAAGCTACTCGAGAATCGATAAAAGATCAGCAGAAAGGAGGGTACTGCACAGAAGCTCTTAAGTACAGTGCATCAAAACGTGTATCTGATAATATACTCCCTCATATTCTCAATCTATGAGTACCTCTGCCCTCTCAGTTTATTCATCCATTCATAAATTTTATGATTTTATCTGCCTTCTGTGTTTTACCCTTCCTTTATTACAATTAAATTTATGATCTTGTGTTGTAGTGTATAATTTAGAAAGTGTAGATCTTTTCCGAGATCATAAATTTCTGCCTTCTGGTTCTGGTAAGTATAAAGTGGTTTCTTCATTTTCTATTTGTTAAAGAATTCTCAGGCAAATTTTTTTTTTCCCTTTAAATCTTTTTCTTTTCAATTTGTTTTTTATGGGTTTTGTATTTTATCGTTTTCATTCACTTATTGGCCATCAACATTGCAGCTATGCCTCCCGTGCAACGCCTAAAGATTTTGAGATTTATGCTCCAAATGCAACATTTGAAGACCTCCTTATGTGCGCCCAAGGGTATCTTTCACTATAACACTATGGCCATTTAGGAAATTGATTCTTTATAAGATCTGGTATTTGACCTTTTCTATCGAGGAGGTCTGTTTAGTCTCTAGAATAAATTCTACAGCGAGTAAAGTGATATTTGGTCGCAGCTGCTTTTTCTTCATTACTTTGTTCCTTGCAGGGTAAAACAGATCAAGTCGGCATTCTATTCACTTTCTAAGGTTACTTCAATTATGAGTTCTCTAGTGACTTCGTCTTTGTTTGTTTATTAATCAAATTGGCATTCTATTATGATACAGTTGCATAGTGTTTGACAAGAAACCTGTAGATGATTAAAGTTCTCATTTAATAATTTCAGGTCTTCAGTGAGTCGAGAATTGTGGAATACAGTATTCAAGAAAATACAATTTCAGCAGGAAAGGAGGAGGTTGAAAATCCATTTGTCATCCATCTGTTATTTTTTCTTATGACACAGTCTTCTATTTCTTACTTTTTATCTGGACTTTGCTTCTTAATTTTGATTTGTTGTTTTATTTCAACTTTTTGTCTCCAGATACTGATAGGCAATAAACAATACTACAAGTTTATGGGGAGAGACATAGATATGATATCACTCATCAAGCTGTATGTAGAAAACGGGAAGATCATTCGTCATGAGGATTGGTATGCATAATGTTACATCTAGATGGGAAATCACTCTCTGTGTGCGTGTGCGGTTCTTGTTTCTTGATACAAGTTGGGGAAGGAAGGGGTATAGACTAGAACCCAGGATCTCATTCTAGTCATGGTTGCTTTTTATCACTTGAGCTGTCACCCTTGGTCTGTGTGCGCTGGTTTAAAAAGTTAACACTAGGTTGTCCAGAGTCTTAAACTTCAATGGAGTGCATTATCAATCTTAACAGTAAATTGTTATGGCCTGAACGGGGTTGTGAAAAGGAAAATTCACATATTCGACCCTAAATTATTCAGTTAGTTTGTTTTGAGTGCTAAACGTTCTCCATCTTCTATTCAATGCTGGTTTCTTGGCTTAAACTGTGTGCAGGTGGGATAAGAAGCCCCTATGGAATAGAGATACAGTTAAGTTGCCTGTTTTTGGCCGAATCATAGAGATGACGCGCTGGGGTTCCATGTTTGCAACACATGCTCTCATGAGGTTTTGGCAAGGACCCGGCCGTTTAAATTTATCCCTGTGATGGATCCGAGGCCATACTTATTAGTCTCCTAAAGTGCTTCTTGCTTGAATATTTGTAATCGTTTTGTGGATTCTAAATTCTAATGGCGTTTTCTCTTTTGTCCAATCCCCATTTTGTACGTACTAGGGCTTTTTCTTTTTTATTGAACAATGCTACGAATTTTTTTATTTTTAAGCATCATTTCATTAATCAGAAAACAAATACAAGGGTCCAGTCGAGGTGACGCAGAAACAGAAACACCAAAGAAAAACTAACCAAAAAAAAAAAGGAAGAGTAAAGGACAGCAGCAAGGATAACGACCAGAAAGAACCAACCCAAAAATAATAATAATACAAAGCTGACTAGAATCTATATGAGACTTTCCAAGAAATAATACCACGATGACCTGGGGAAATGGTCATCCACATCCCAGAATGCATCTTGGTACTATTTCTTGAGAGTTTTCTCCATTTCTCCAGCATCACCATAGGCCATGACAAAGTGATAGAAACAAGCATTGCTGCACGTTTGTCTGGGAGTTCTGATGGATGGAAAACCATGAGCATCTAGGTTGATCAGACCCTTAATATGGCCAGGAAATTCTTGAGGTAAGATAATACAAGTTCTCTGATTTTTAAGCTCTTGGTAGCCAGGGCATCAGCCACAAGGTTAACCTGTCTATAAGCATCCTGGAAGCAAATGTTAAAGTTCCCTTCCAAACCTTCTGATAGACTCCAATTCATATTGAATATTCCAGCGCCCATTTCCCTTCCCATTTATCAGATTAATGGCCAGCTTACAATCTGATTCCACAACTGAGCATTGGCTTTTATTTCTACTGCCAGAAAATTGGTAAAAACAAACATTTTCTCGTACTGCACAAATACAGCCTTTTTCTACCAGCAAATTGGTAAAACCAAACATTTTCACGTACTGCACAAATACGTGAAAATTGGTAAAAAACAAACACTTTCTACTGCCAGAAAATTGGTAAAAACAAACATTTTCTCGTACTGCACAAATACAGCCTTTTTCTACCAGCAAATTGGTAAAACCAAACATTTTCACGTACTGCACAAATACGTGAAAATTGGTAAAAAACAAACACTTTCTACTGCCAGAAAATTGGTAAAAACAAACATTTTCTCGTACTGCACAAATACAGCCTTTTTCTACCAGCAAATTGGTAAAACCAAACATTTTCACGTACTGCACAAATACGTGAAAATTGGTAAAAAACAAACACTTTCTACTGCCAGAAAATTGGTAAAAACAAACATTTTCTCGTACTGCACAAATACAGCCTTTTTCTACCAGCAAATTGGTAAAACCAAACATTTTCACGTACTGCACAAATACGTGAAAATTGGTAAAAAACAAACACTTTCTACTGCCAGAAAATTGGTAAAAACAAACATTTTCTCGTACTGCACAAATACAGCCTTTTTCTACCAGCAAATTGGTAAAACCAAACATTTTCACGTACTGCACAAATACGTGAAAATTGGTAAAAAACAAACACTTTCTACTGCCAGAAAATTGGTAAAAACAAACATTTTCTCGTACTGCACAAATACAGCCTTTTTCTACCAGCAAATTGGTAAAACCAAACATTTTCACGTACTGCACAAATACTTGCCTTGCCTAGAGAAAATGTTTGACAAGGTGATCACACTTAGAACTGTAGAATTTTATTCAATATATTACTTTACCAAACAAAGCTTATGAATTAAAAAACTGGCTTAAGAGCAAGACATATGACTATATTGACATGAATGAATGAATGAAATCTAATATTATTTTGCCTACGCCGCTTAAGTAGCATTTGCACTT
>CAVNYN010229282.1:0-40767 GCA_963692815.1 Nyctanthes arbor-tristis | reverse complement strand
TAGTGCACATTTGCCTATTTGCATGAGGATAATTATTGTATGTATTTAATGCTGGACCTACAGAGATGACACAAGTGTCAAATCGGCTGGGATTAATCATTTACTTTTTGACTAATGGTTGCTTAAGCCATGCATGGAGCAGGTGACCATCATTTCACATTTAATGATGGCATCCCATCAGTCGTAAGTGATAAGATTTCCCACATAGGTTCCCATACCACTGCCCAGACCGCTATCCCGCTAGGTCGTGGCGCTACGTCGGGTCGCTGCCTTGGCGCCCAGACGCCCTGGACCATAGGAACGCTGGAGAAGATGTCCGCCTCCTGGTCGCTGAATCAGGTCTCTAGATTCTCTGGTTGTTAGGTCGCCAAGCCTTCGGGTTAGGTGAGGCACTTGAGGCATGTTTCCAAGACCCCGTACCTATTGACCTCCGTTGACCTTCGACTCTCGCTGATTTTTGCGGCCTGATGGCTACAAAATTCCTCCTAAAGGTCGTTGTTCCTTGAGCCCAAGGTTTAGCGGCCTTGAAGGTTAACTGGCTGCTTTCTTGAAACTCTTTTGCCGCCCAAAATATTACTCCTTGAATTTCGAAAAGGAGTTGAGGTAGCGCTCTTTACCACGTGTCCGTTGTTTAATGGAATGGCGTGTTCAGGGGTCTTTAAAGGCAATAATCATTATTCTTAAATGCTGCCTTTTAAGTTCCCCATATCCCACACGGCCATTGCCATTCCATCTTCCCACAGGACCCTATTTATTCCCTTATGTTCATTCATTTTTTCCCTTCTCATTGTCTTTCTTCGCAATCAGTTCCTAGGAGTTTTCTGTCATCAATCTTTTCAGGCTTCTTTGCAATTTGTTGATCCCCCCACCCCCTGGTGTTCCTCCAAGCTTCTGAGATAATCTCAGTGCCAAGGTAAAAAATACTCTTTTCCTGATTTATAAGGGATTTCCCTATTAACCTGTCAAAAAACATGAGTATCTTTCTACTGTTTGAGGGGATTTCACTAACTGGAGGGTAGAGAGGGGTCTCTTCCGGTGAGTGATGCAAGCGAAGGCGTGGCGGTAGACGTGGAGTGGTCTACAGATGAGGAGACGGCAGCGCAAATGCCAGATTTGGTATCAGGAGTCCAATTTGATTGGACGGATGATGAGAGCAAGAGTAATGAGGAGGTGAGTTCCAGTGGGAGGCCTCCAGTGGCGATGATCCCTGATAAAGACCGACCGTGGGTGTGTAAACATATTCCTTCCAAAATAAGGGAAACTGACCTACATGTGGTAAGGCAGGATTACCGCGTTCTTGATCGCGTCACGCTTTGGGTCCCTTATGAGGGAGAGCGGACTCATTGCCCCCCCAGGGGATGCATAGTGGTGAGCATTAGAATGTTTGAGGCTGGGTTCCGCTTTCCACTTCCGAGGCCTATCACCGGGTTGTTGAGGTCCTGGGGGATTGCCCCCTCTCAAATTACACCTGCGAGCTAGAGGACAATAATTGGAGTCCTCGCTTTCTGACAACACAAAGGATGGGGGTACTCGAGTTCTGAAGATTTCAACTTGTACTACGTGTTGTGGTCCTCACCCACAAGGAAATGGTGGTTTCACCTAGCTACACGGTCTAAGGCTAGGGCCTTAAACCTCTAGAGAAACTTAGTGAGAGAGGCATCTGAGTCAGGCCCTAGTTGGAAAGAGAGCTGGTTCTGGGTTGGGGTGAGTGGAGGAATCTGTCGAGTCCTGGCGACAAGGGCACGACCATTATTACGAGCTAGCATATTTTCGACATAGCTTCCTCAGCGGGCTGACCGACTGACTCTTTAACTCTATTTTCTTCTTTATCAGGTATCGAGGGAGGCCGAGCACTCTCTGTGCTGTTTCAGGATCGAGCTAAGATAGTAGCCCAAATTCAGGAACATCATTGTCACGTCGCAGATTTGATAGATGAGGACTTCCTCGTAAGCACTGGCCTGTCCGTTCCCAGATCTAAGCACATTTCTAGGAATCCCAGCAACTGTAAGCTGTTTTTCTATATCTGGATACCCCGGCTTTTGAGTACTTCCTTGGGTCCTGACACTTGTTTCTTTTCAGGGAAAAAATACCTCTCCAAGGGCCAAAAGCGGGCTATTCGTGAGGCCGAGAAGAAGAAAGTCGTGTGGGAGAAGAGGAAAGCGGTGCGCGACAAAGCCGAGGAGATGAGAAATACCGAGCAGCTCAACGAGGCTTTAAGGAGGTAGGAGGAGAAGAAGAAAATGAGGTAAGACAAAGCCACTGGGAGGAGGCCCATGACAGCTGACCAGGTGGCTGCCTTTGAGCGACCCAGGAAAAGCCAGTTGGCCATCTGGGAGCCCCTTGCTAGTCCTCTACCTGTCCTACCTGCTGTCCCTGCTCCTATTCCTCCTCGCGAAGAGCGACCCACTAAAGGGCCTGTCGACATCCTGGGTGAAGATCTTTTTTCTCCTGGTGGACCAAGATAGGCGAGCTGAGATAGAAAGGTTTATCGGCAAAAAACCGAAGGCGCTGCTCAAGTTCAACTTGGCCAGGAAACCCTTTTCTGCCAGCATCCCGAGGATGCCAGGGCCTGTTGCAGATGCCATGAGAAGCGTAGCACGGGGCTGGTCCAGGAAGTGGAAAGCCTTCGCTGCCATTTAGAAGATGGCTGAGCTTCTGCAGGCGAGCGCCGTAATGCGCGTTCGGTCAGCTATTTTGGACGAACACGCCATGGCCCGAGTAGGGCGCTTCCTTGGGGAGAACAGGAAACTCTCCGGCCAGGTGGCTGAGGCCAATAAGGCAAAGCAGGAGGCAAAGTTGGCTCGTAGGGAGAAAGACCAGGAGCTGCACGTGGAGAGGGGGGAGTTTGCCGATTTGTGTACTGAACTTTAGGCTTGGAAGAAGAATTACGAAGACCTGGCGACCCAGCTTGTGACAGAAAGATCAAACCATGAGCAGGTCTTGAGAGAGGCTAAGAGAAAAGCTGCTGCTAGCGAGCTCGCCATATACCAGGAGGTGTCTAAGTAGAAGGCCTCTGAGGAGTTCAAGAGTGCTAACGCCGGTCTTTATTATGAGACGGCAAGGGAGATCTTGGGCGAGGTTATGAGGGAGCGTCTGGAGTACGATCTGAGCTTCCTCAAGGAGCAGGTCGCCAAGCTAAAAGAAGAGTGTGGCTACGTGAGCTCTGATGACGAAGATGAGGAGGTCGAACTCATATCAGAAGCTCCTGCCCCCACCAAGCTATAGGGTCCTACAAGAGAAGCCATGGAAGTACTTGCCACTGATAGAGAGCATGCCGAAGACGCTAATTCCACCGTGGGGGTTGAGTCCGTCATTCCTGCTGAGGAGAACGTGGCCTCATCCTCTGAAGGTCAAGCTTAGGAATTTCTTATACCCCATCTTTTCATTTCCTCTTTTTGTAATCTCTGATAAATATAATGGGGATTATTTCTTTAGGTTTGAGCTCGCTCGTATATTTGACAAAGCAACATACCGTAACATCGTACTTACTTAGTGGAAAACTCCTCTACGCTTAGGCCCGCTCGTTCTGGAACTTAAACATATCCTATCTCGAGTGTAAGGACGCTTTACCAAGAATTTTGTCCCGGTTGCGGGTCCCTTATCTGCTGTAACAGTAGATCGAGGGTTTCCACGGGCATGTCTTGCCGGGCCGAACTTTGATCCTTCACCCTATAAGCTCTGGCAATTTGCCCTTGAACGTTGGGTCACTGAGCCAGTGGTTGATCTGAACCCTGGCCACGGAACTAATTATATAGCTCAGACTAAAAGCTTGTTCTAGTCATGGTCAAGTGTTAGTTCACTAGTTAGAAGCTTGTTCTAACTTAGATCGCAGGCCTATATACTTGAGCGCGGACTAATAGCTTATTCTAGTCGTTGAGCACGAATGCTTCGACTTGAGCGCAGACTAAAAGCTTGTTCTAGTCATGTTCAAGTGTGAGGTCGCTAGTTAGAAGCTTGTTCTAACTTAGATCGCAGACCTATATGCTTGAACGCGGACTAAAATCTTGTTCTAGTCGTTGAGCACGAATGCTTCGACTTGAGCGCAAACAAAAGCTTGTTCTAGTCATGGTCAAGTGTGAGGTCACTAGTTAGAAGCTTGTTCTAACTTAGATCGCAGACCTATATACTTGAACGCGGACAAAATCTTGTTCTAGTCGTTGAGCACGAATGCTTCGACTTGAGCGCAGACAAAAGCTTGTTCTAGTCATGGTCAAGTGTGAGGTCACTAGTTAGAAGCTTGTTCTAACTTAGATCGCAGACCTATATACTTGAGCGCGGACTAAAAGCTAGTTCTAGACGTTGAGCATGAATTCTTTGACTTGAGCACAGACTAAAAGCTTGTTCTAGTCATGGTCAAGTGTGAGGTCGCTAGTTAGAAGCTTGTTCTAACTTAGATCGAAGACCTGTACACTTGAGCGCGGACTAAAAGCTTGTTCTAGTCGTTGAGCACGAATTCTTTGACTTGAGCGCAGACTAAAAGCTTGTTCTAGTCATGGTCACATGTGAAGTCGCTAGTTAGAAGCTTGTTCTAACTTAGATCGCAGACCTGTATACTTGAGCGCTGCGGATTCTGCCTTGCGTTCGCGTTGAGAGGGGAATGTTACATCAGGATAAGCATTCATCTTTCGAATTAACTATTGGGTTGTAAAATTATGGCTGACGCATATGAGCGTATTCCTTTTTTAGCCATGACCTGACATTTGGTATACAAAAGATTTGAAAAAAGTACAAAATGTAGAATTGATACCCAGCTTTCACCCCTCTTTTTCCCTCTGTTTTCTGTTCTTTAGTTGACCTGTACAACCGGGTGGGGAAATGCTCCCCGTCAAGGGCTGGACGAAGAAGTTAGTCCGGTCTTGCTTCTATGCCTCACATGCTGACATTTGGGTGTGGAGTTTAAGAGTGATCGATACTTTAGCCCGTTGACTCTCGGGTGATTGTGTGAACCTCTGTCAAGGAGGTTGTTTGTTCTGCGTAACCCAGGTTGCATTCCCTTGATGCCCACTGGTCGCCACGCACTATAGTCGTTCCATAGCAAGTTGGGAACTTCATAACGTAATGATAAATGGAGGTCGCGGCTCTGAGCTTGTACAGAATTGGACTACCCAGAATGGCGTTGTGTTTCTAAGGTATGTCCACTATAATGAAATCCACCATTATTCTCCTTTTGCAGGGCTCGTCCCCTAGTTCGACAAGGAGTGTGATCTGGCTATTTGCTTCCACATAGTCTCCAGTAAAACCCTCGAGTCTGGTACCGTATGGCCTGAAGCTCTATGGGTCTATTTTCATTTACTGGAAAGTCCGCCAATATATGATGTTCACGGTGTTGCCGTTGTCCACCAAGGTCTTGTGGATTCTAACGCCCGAGACCGGCATAGTGATGACTAGAGTGTCCGCGTAAGAGTGTAACACGCCGTAAGCATCTTCGTTGCAGAAATAAAAAGAGCTGGTTCGAGAGACGGGGGTTGTGCTGTGAGCGGGTGGTAACAATTCTGAGCTTCTCTCATGAGACCTAGCCTCTGTCTTTTGGAACCCTCCACACCGTTGTTTCTGCCGACAAGTACTCGGATTTCAGCTGGAGGTTGGTTCCTTGGGAGCTAGGCGTTGAGGTCTGCATGGGGACGAGCTTGACGGTCCTGCCCTTGGTGATTGGCCACGTACTCACTCAGGTATCCCCGTTCGCTTAACTTCTCGATGTCTTGTTTAGGATGCCTGCATTCGTCCGTGTTGTGACCCACACTTCGATGATACTTATAGTATCTAGATTGGTCGGTGTCCTTCAGCGGTTTCCTCAAGGACCTTGCCTTGGGTAAAATTGGATCATCTTACAAGATGTTGAAGATGTGTTCAACTGAGGCATTAAGCTTAGTAAAAGGCTTGAACGAGCTGGAAGACTTCTCGCCTTGTCGCGGGTCTTTTTTTACCTTCTGGCATCCTCGGCGCTGATATATTTCTCAGCGCTCCTCAAAAGCTCCTTATAGGTGCTCGAGGGATCTTCATGCATGGCCCACCAAAAGCGGGTGTCTTTGTAGAGGCCTGACTTGACCGCCATCAGAAGCAATTTGTCCACCACTTTTTCCATGGTCATGACCTGTTTATTGAAGCGGTCCAAATAGCCTTTGAAGCTTGATCGTCCCCAACATCTCCTTAGGGGTGACCCTGGCCTTGGAACCTATGAATTGGGAGGCGAACTCGGAGGAGAGATGTTCCCAACTATACACGGACCCTGGGGCCCAATTGCCATACCAAGTCTGAGTGTTACCTTCCAAAGTGTGAAGGCTTTACACATGATGGGTCCCGTAGCGTTTTGCAGCTCCATCCAGGACACGTATCAGTGAAGGTGCGAGATTGGGTCTGACTCTCCGCAGTAGGTCTCTATCTGAAGGAGCTTCATTTTGGACGGCATGATGGCTTCACGGATGAATGGGTCAAAGGGGATGACCTTTCCCACAGGTCGTCTGCTACTTTCCCTTTTGACTATTTCTGCTCGAGGTCGCTCAGTGGTTTCCTCAGCTCATCCAGCTCGTGGATCTGCTGAGGGGCTGGTCGTTGACCTGGCAGCGTCTCTGGATGGGAGCCGGAAGAATGACTGTAATGATTCGTTGGCGTGGGACTTCTTCTCCTTTGTCTACATTCGCTTGGTCGCATAGGTTCTGGCAACCTTGCACGTCTGGGACCTTGCTAAGGGCGGGGCCCTAGCCTGGTAAACACGCTGTTTCCGGCTGTATTTCTCACAATAGGTGGTGCAGCTCTCGCGTAGGGGGCTAGTTGACCGGAGTTTTGGGTTGGAGTGAAACTTAGCCTCCTTCTGAAATGTTCCCTTTGAGGGTTAGCCCTTGTTGGAGACCTTTCGACGTTTTCAGCACACCAAGAAGAGTTGCCACGAGAAAAGGATCCTATCGTGTGCTGTTGAGAAGCTGGCAGGTTATGTTGTTGCAGACTCCAAACTTCTTCAGTGAGAGCTTCCACCTGTCGTCGAAGAGTTTCTGTCTCTGTTGTAGCTACCGGTCGTAAGGGGTCGGCACTGGCAGTGGCTCGGTTTTTTCTAAACTCGGGGAGCAGTCCGACATCACTGGTTCTTGTCTTTTGATTCTCAGAGTGTCTTCCACTCATTTCCTCTTATCGGGTGTTAGATTTCACATGAAGTTTGCTTTACACAGCTTTTTGTAAGTTTCCCACAGACGGCGCCAATTTGTTAATGCCAAATTTAGCTTTTGACTCAACAAACGAGATTTATATTCGCGGGAAATTTGTATTCAAATCGGTATGAGCAATAAATGCAAATTAAGTAAGGAATGTTTGTAACCTTTGAAATAAATGGAAGACTGTAAATGTGTAAAGACAAGAATAGTGAAGTTTGGGTGTCCAACCCTTTCTCACTTCTGCATGCCTCTATTTATAGTGTATATTTGCTTGTTTGCATGGGGATAATGATTGCATGTATTTAATGATGGACCCACAGGGATGACACAAGTGTCAAATCGGCTGGGATTAATCCTTTACTTTTTTACTAATGGCTGCTTAAGTCATGCATGGAGCAGGTGACCATCGTTTTGCATTTAATACTGGCGTCCCATCAGCCATAAGTGATAAGATTTCCCACATGGGTTCCCATGCTGCTACCCAGTCCGCTATCCCGCTAGGTCGCGGCGCTACATCCGGTCGCTGCCTTGGCACCCAGACGCCCTGGACCATAGGAGCGCTGGAGAAGATGCCCAACTCCTAGTCGCTCAATCGGGTCTTCAGGTTCTCTGGTCGTTAGGTCACCAGGCCGTCGGGTTAGGTGAGGCGCTTGAGGCCTGTTTCCAAGACCCGTACCTGTTGACCTTCGACTACAGAGTTCAAGTTAAAAAATAGCAAAATTCAGTACTTATTAGCACATTGATTTCTTTAAATAAAGAGTCCTATTTGTAGAAAAACAGTGGACTGAATATATCTTAAGAGTCCTATTTGTAAGAAATCTTTTACAAAGTAGAGTAAATTCATTATTTTAATCATAAATTGTTTTTCCCCCTAACTATATAATTCACAACAGAAATTATAACTAAATAGAGCCAAATTTTACATTGTTAAATTAAATAACTAAAAAAGAATTCAGAATTTCTTGGGTGTTACCATCATTATTAATTTCTATCATTATCATTAAATACAAATACTAAGATAAGAAAAACAATGCATCCCTACAAAACAGATTGAAATCCTAGTGGCTGCAGCAGCGAGAATGGAGTTGAGGCATAGCACCAAAAAATTTCAGATTTGGATTGTGAAAAAACTGAGATAAGAATGAGACGTGAGAGAGAATAGAGAATGGGAGGAACCTTAATTTTTTTCTGTGGTTTAGCGGATCTTCTCGTTTGAAGTTCTAATCGGTCACCGGCGAGTGGTAGGCGGCCAGCGGTAGGCGGCCAGCGAAATTTTCGGGTGAGGTAGTGGTGAGTTTGCTTGGATCCAATTGGGGGGTGGGGAAGCAAGAATGAGTTGTGCAAATGGTAGGGCATATTTGGTCCTAGTTGACCGCCATGCTAGGGATCAGGCTCCATATTTGGAGCCTGATCCTTTCTCAAAGAAAAATTGATCAATAATTGATCATATTCACATGTTTTTCGACCAGCCAACACAACACGTCCATTAGAGTTATCTTTCTGGCCGCAACTAACATCTATCAGAGCTGTCGAAACTCCTGGACGGAAAGTACCGCAGACACCTTTTAAAAGATCAAGTCGGTCCTCTTCGACGGTCAGTCCTCTTCAACTCCTTGGACTTTCATTTCCTATGAGCATGAATATGATGTAAACATGTTGGAGAACATATGACTGCTTTGCTATATGCCTCTTTCGTTCCACAAAAATAGACTTTTAATCATTTTCACAAACATTGAGAAAAATTCAATTAATATTATTAAAAAAATAATTTTTAAAATTATTTTTCTAATATACACTTTAATTTATAATTATTTACTAGTCGATCGCCAACGCCTAAAGGGAAATCTGTGATCAAGTTCACCACTTGGTATACTAGTAATGTTTTGATATTTTTGTATTATTACACAAGCTACATGATAAAAACCCACATTGTTTTTTCATCATTTCCTCTCAAAGAGAAAAAATTCAAGTACTACTGTATTAGAGTACTCCAAACTAATGAAAAATTCACCCGTGAAATTTGTAACTCAATTTTTAAAACCCTTAAACTCACTGTGAATTACTAATTGGTCTAAAATACCTTATTAATAGTGTTAGATCTCTCCCAAAAACCCTAAATTGTGCCAGACACGTGTAACAAAACACACTATCATTTTGAAGAGAAGTCCTGGAAACACACAAATCCCCCAAACTTTAGATTAAAAAAATGAAAATATTAGAAATTCTAAAAACAGTTTAATTAACGCAAAGGGCGAAAAAGAGTTGATCATCAATTTACAAACTTATCCCTACAAACAGCAGCAATTTTCCAGACTTCCCTTCCCTCTCACTTATTTCCTTTCTTTGCAGTTATCATTACTGTCTTAACCGGAGCGCTCTTCGGTCTCAAGCTCCTAGCTGAAGCCTTTTTAGCCACTGGAGCCGTTAATAGTAAAATGTACGGGCCTAAGATGACGGTACATCCACCAAATATTCTATGAAATGCATTGAACCCAATAAACTATATAACAAGCTTTTATGTGACAAACTTTCATTGAATATGTGATCCAATGAGAGCCACACCAAAGAAATCCACTGAAATACTTCCCCTCAAGAACCCTTATTGCGCCAGACGCAACATGTGACAAAACAAGACACCATTTTGAAGAGATGGCTCGGAAACACACAAATATGCATTCCATTCTGATTGAAATTCCCAAAACTTAAAAACAACATGAAGATTAGATACTCTACTAAAGTAACCAGGTTAATTAACACGACAAGGAACTTACCAAAAAAAGTTGGTCGTCAATTTACAAACTTATCCCTACAAACAGTAGCTATTTTCCCGTATTCCAGACTACCCCTTCACTATCACTTCCGTCCTTTCTTTGCGGTTACTTTCTTCACCGGAGATTTAACGCTCTTCGGTCTCAAGACTCTAGCTGAAGCCTTTTTAGCTGCTGGAGCCGCTACCTTCTTTGGAGCCGCTGTTGCTACCTTCTTCCCAGGGCTCGTCCTCGTGGAAGTCCTTGCTACCTTCGCCGCTGGCTTCTTCTCCACCTTCAGCTTCGCAGCCACCTTTGGTTTTGCCTCTGCCGCAGCGGTTTTTGGTTTTGCAGCCGGCTTAGCGTTGGCAGTCGGCTTCGGCTTGGTAGCAGCCTTGCGTTTGGCAGGAACCGCCTTTGGCTTGGGCTTGGCTTTTGAAGGGGCTGCCTTCTTGGCTGGAGCTGTTGGCTTGGCGACCGAAGCAGCCTTTTTCTTTTCCGGCGCAGGAGCAGCAGGCTTAACAGCCGACGGAAGCTTGTAGGAACCTTTCACTTTAACCAGCTTTCCAGAAGCCACAAGCTTTTTCAATTGTATCAGCAAAAGCCTCTTGAAATTTGGGGGAAGATTCTTCTGCTTCTCCTCGATGAACTTCGTAATCGCATACTGACTCGATCCAGTCTTCTCCTTCAACGTCACAATCGCATCTTGAATCATCTAAAAACATAAATTCCCACCAAAAAATATAAAAGCAGATCTAGATCCAAAAATAAAACAGGATCAATTGAAGTAAAAAAAAATGGAACAATTGAATACCTCAAGATAAGGAGGATTCCGCTTTCTAGGTGCAGCGGGCTTCTTGGGCTTCGATTCCTTCTTGGCGTTGGCTTTCTTCGACTTGGTGGTTTCCGCCGGAGGTTTCACTTCCTCGGCCCGCTTATCGCCTGCCAGCTCAGCCACAACCTCCGTGGGAACAAGTGGTTCTTCAGTGGCCATACTACCTATTTCAGACCAGGAAATTGAGAATCAAAAGATGAAATTCTATAACGACAGTGAAATTTTTGTGGGGTTGCGATTGATTGATCAACGGACTGAAATGAACAGATTTATAGTGGGCGTTGAGGGCTTGTACGAGAATGCAGAAATCTGATTGGCTGAAAGCCCACAGAGAAGGATCGAGACTTTAGATAAAGTTTAAATTTAAGCCGTTGCATGGGATTTAATCTACGGCTGATTATAATTGATTTCTAAGGCATGGATTGGGACGCAGTGGAGGGGCTGTTTTGAGGAGGGCCAAAAGGTGTGTTTTTGTGCTTGATTTAACTGGGTATAACTTGATCTATATTTGATGAACTTCGATGATCTTTCTCCCATTTTATAGGAAATTTCACAAGCTTTCTATAGAGTATTTGCCGGAGTGATGAGGATTTTTTGTTTGGGCGAAATTCGACTCGGAAGCAAAAGTGGTCGAGGTGAGTGTTTCAACGGAACATAATGTGGTTTCGGAGGATTTTACGACAATGCTTGGTACAAATTGTGGGTTTTGACATAAGGTATGATAGTAGTTTAACGGAAGAGTATGTAGAAACAATAATTACGCAAATCCGACCATATTTAGATTGGAAAACAAAAGTTCAAACTAGGTCGAAGTTGAACACCTTGAACTAGCTTGTAGGCTTATTATGTAAATGTAACCCAATCTATACAATTTCTCACAAAAAACTTGGCTTCCTCTAAAACCTACCTTGTGTTGCAACAATCTTTTTGTATATTGAAAAATATGAAAGTCGATGTTATCACCGCTGTAAGTTGTGGACAACAACAACACTTCTTCCTGTTGCTACATGGTCCATATGTTATCGTATTCGATTCAATATATTCAGTATGAGAAAATATCTGATACTCCAAGAGTACTCTAATACGATACTTCATACTAATTAACAACATACATATAGGTTCAAAAGTCCAAAAATGAGACCCAAGAACCCACACATGGGTTCCTCATTGGCCTACGGTACTCCTAGAGTACCTGAATTTTTTCCCTTCAACACATATTCATCCTGTTGCGTGTTATACATTCTTAACGTTGAAAGTCATGAAATTATCTGCTCGTTTGTTTGCAAAATCATGTAGAGATATACCTACTATACATACCTACTATACAAAAATTATGTAGCAGTGAGAAAAAAGTACATGACACGAATAGAACTGCAAGTGGAGTTCAAAGCTATAAATGGAAACCTTTCATGAACGAAGCTTTAATTTCATTAGCATCTTGAATTAGAGAGAGATTAATATGACAATGAATTTTCCACATATCATACAATTAGATTACATCGCATGCAAGGAAAATTGGTAGGGGCGAACACAGTTCAATTTAGGAAATTTGTCGAAGATTTTCAATCTAATCCACTTGAAGCATTTTGGAACCTTTTTCAATTTAATCTAAACCATTACAATTTCTAGTCCAATCCTAATCAAACTATTTTTTTTTTTAAGTTCGAATCGACTTGAAGTATGGTTTAGAAAATGGAACGTAAACGACTGAAAATAACGTATGTATTGCTCTACAATCTCACAGACATTTTCCATTTTAATGACCTAAATCTCCAAAAACTTCTCCAACACCCCAAATTTAAAAATATTATTTTTATAATTTTATGAAGCACGTGATAATTTAACAGAATTTAAATTATATTTTGAGATATCTCTAATATTAAAATACCATAAATTTTACAAACGGTTTTAGAATTTTAGAAGTTCTATTATAAATTACTATATTATATATATTTCCATTGGTGTGAAGAATTCTTTAGTTGAACACTTGAACTTAATTTGACACATCAAGTACTAAAAACATTATGATTAGATTCTATTTGATGCCTCAAAATTTATTCGAAATATTAGCCGATTTAAAACGATATAAAATAAAATTAGAAAAAAGAATTGCGTGACAGCCACAAAGTGAAGATGGCAACACTCCACAACATGGAGCGTTGCCATAAATTTAAAAAAAAAAAATTGAAATTTGCCGCCTATAAGATCTTTAAGAAAAAGGGTGCTGCGTTTTGATGAGGGGGTGCACCCCCCCCATATTATAGGGAGCTCGACCCTTTTACTAAGGGTTGTGCCCCATATATATTTCATAAGGGTGTACCCCTACCTCTACCCATACTCTTAGGAATTATAACCCATTTTGAATATGGGTGTGTTTTGTCTCACACTCTACATTGTTCAGGCGCAGTTTTAATGGCAGAACAAATAACTTTTCTATTTACAATATAGAATTAAGATTAGAAAGGAAGTATGGGTTTGACGACTCGATAAGTATTTAGTTTCGGTTAATTATTACCTTATCCTAGTTAAATATTGAGAAAATAAATAAATAGGAAATATTATATTTACAAATGTTAGAATAAACTTGATAAAATGTGAGAGATATTGATGGTACGTACAATGCAATGTTTGGAAATGCCAAAACTAGTAATGTCCTTAGATTTAGCTAAGGACTGAGGTAAATAACGGTTTAACTACAATACAAAATAATAGTATTATGTGCTTCTATGTGACAACGTATTATTTGGTTCTGTCATGCCTTATATTATTTATATGATATAGTATCTTTGTTATGAAACGTGAAAGTTGGGCATGAGTTACTTGGCACCATATCGAGACTTATAGTGTTGAACATATGATGTGGTATGTCATATGCACACATTTTGAGATAACAATATGCATGTGGCATAGTGTGACACGAGACACGCAGCATGGAAGATGGTGTAAGTCTAGTGTAGTTACTCCGCACTATATTTTTCGTGTAGGTAGATACACTTGCGAGTGTTGGGGCCGACCGCCGACCGTATATATATATATATATATATCAGACATGGGGTTGGACCCGGCAATTATATGTTATGGCTAGGCCTTAATTATTTGATGATATTGATAAGTCCTTATCGTCTCAAGAGCCGAGTTGAGATAATGACAGACACGTTGAATGATCTTAAGTCGAGGTGAGGCAAGGAAGGACACGTCGAAGGATCATGATTATGAGCTCATACGGTGTTTTACACGAGGAATGCAGGCCCTATGCATTGTGGTGCACAGAATCATCATATACATATGCATGATGTTACTTATGAGCTCATATAGTTTTTGTCACGCCGTCAATTTTATCACCATCTTATCTAGAAATATCGGTAGCGGAAGCATTTAAATATGTATCTCAATTCAAAATCGAGGGCAAGAATTTACAAATACAATTCATACACTATCATATTTAATATCATTTTGCAATAATTATTGCGGTCACCCACAACAGAACCTCAAAGTCTCGATTATTGCGGTCACCCACAACAGAACCTCGGCCACGCACCAAAGTCTCGATTACATACATGTATCTTCTCCATCCTTGAGATGATCCGGCCACAAAACTTTTAAATTCAATACCTAAAGGATTGTAGAAGATGGGGAGTGAGTACGCAGTACTCTGTGAATAACCAAATATTTTGATTCACCTTTCATGTAAGAAAAATCATTTTCGAGAAAAACTATGTATTTCACAAGGCCTTTAGATGTACAAAACTATTGAATGCACAAAGCCTTTCGATGCACAAATGGGCCCTATTTTTAGTTAAACTACTATCTGTGGTGCACACATGATTGGTCAAGACCCACAGTAAGACCACAAAAGATTACCACAGCCAAAATGACCAAGACCGCATAATAAGGTCGACGCTCTTCCGATCTAAAGCAATTCAAAACGGGTAAAGCATTAACTATCGATACAAATGCATTAAATCAATCTTTTTTTTTAATGCATCAATGTCCATGTTCATCTCATGGAAGTCATCAATCAAAATACATGTTTAGTTTATCAAAACTTCATGAATGTAGAAAATGAATCAAAGCATTAGTTACTCACCCCAAATATTCCTCTAATAATCCCAAATGGAAAAGTGTTATTAAAGTCTTGATATTCCTTAATTAAAGCTATTTTTCAAGTTATGATCTAACCATATATGGTTAGGAGCTTTTTCCAAGTGAGAGATTAAGCTTTTGATAGTTTTTTAGGATTGATTTCCTTCTCACTAGAGTTGTGGACGAATTTGGGTGGAAGAGAGGAGAGGTTGGGATGTTGGGAGGGCTTGGAAGACTTGGAGGACTCTTTCCTCTATTTATAATAGTAAGAACTTAATTATTTTAAATCCCTTTTGAGTTTCGCCAACCACATCGCGACAAGTGGCGCAATGTGGCGTCGTACATTTGGCGATGAATTGCTCGAGAAGTCCTTATACTTTGGGTTGTCTTATGACTAAGTCATAACATTTTGATTATCGTTACTTGAGTCCTTTTACTTAATAGGATTTAAAAATTTGGTTATTAACTTCAAGAATGCTAACCAATAACCACATTCTTTACCTTTAGGCTCCCTTGAGTCACAATTCTTTGAATTCTTGTAACATTTCAAACAGTTATTCGATCATCGTCAAAATAACATTTATCTTATCAATAGCAAACTCATGTGGTTAACAATTACATTGTCAATAGCAAAAGTGCATGGTTAATCTATCATTGTCAATATATTATCAATAACCATCTTCTAATTTCAATTCATTGTTAAAATACCGAACATATTGTCAATAATCATCTTCTAAATCTTAGTATTCAATTGAGTAGCAATCTTGCAACAATTCAATATGATCACGGGGACATCCGATAAAATTGGAACGATACAGAGAAGATTAGCATGGCCCCTACACAAGTCGAGATTACTCTGTACATGCTTGTTACGGCTCAGCAGTACTTTTGGTGTGGATTTTTCCAGTTATCAGTATTTATATAAATTTTCAGCTAGTTATTCAGATTTTAGTTTTCAGAACTCAGTTACAGTTTACATATTCAGGATTATAAGCATGTTTAGGAGTCTTGACGGTAAATTCTAGCTTCTAGTTAAAATTTATCGTCAGCGCACGCCACTCTTCTAGTAAGTTAGAGGTACTAGGAGTGAGGCGTGTCAGTTTGATACCATTCTTTCTTGAGTTAACAATGATCAAACATTTCCAACTTTTATCTTTTTAAAGAAGATCAAATCAATATATACCAAAGGATTTCATATCTTCTATTTTCCATAGCTTTTTATTATGTAGCTACTATGTATAATTCATACAAATTATTCATAGTCTTACTAAGTAGTAACTTACTTGCAAGCTGGTTGGTTGATGCCTCGCGCGGAGTAGATTATGCATGTAGTGCCCCTGGAATATTGCTCTGATAACATTCTTGTCACGCCCCCTCTAATTTTACAATATTTTCAAATATCTTCTATTAATTAACAAATTCCATAGCGGAAGCTTCAATACAAATAGCGGAGACAGTACGTGCAAAACAAAATTGTTTTTGTCTTGAAAAGGCTAATTACTCAAAATAACAAGTTGTTATATTTTAAATAATCCTTAAAACTTAGTTTTTCAATAAAATGCAAAGAACACCACAGGTTGTGTTAATAGAAATATTTCATTGCTTACCAAAACATGTCAAATCATTAGAAAGCTTTTATTTTGAAATGTAAGTTTCAAACCATTACAAGGACTACACATATAAGATGTAAAATATATATATATATATATATTATAGAGAGGTGAGCATATTTATTAATATATAAAAGGTATTAACTTCATAGTTGCTTTTGTACTCGCTTCAAACACAGGTTTCCACTACATACACAACTCTACTCCCGTTCGCGAGCATGTTCCAACGCCTGACTTACCTTGCTTTTCAAATGTCATAACTTTAATCATCCACAAAATTGTAGTAAAGGGGGAGTGAGTACAAAGTACTCAGTGAATAACAAAACCCTTTGATTCACCATTCAATTGAAAGATTTATTTCCAAGAACATCATTGAATGCACAAAGCTTTTCAATGCACAAGAGGGCTCTATCACTAGTTAAACTACTACCTGTGATGCACGCAATATTCATATCAATTCAATCATGGCCATGTATAATTAAGTGGATCTACAATTAAATCTCAGTTGACCCCTATCGGAATTTCCAATAGCAATACAATTACAAGACAAATATCATACTAGTCGTCGCCCATCTCGGTATCATTAGATGGCTCCTAGTACGACAATGAAGCAAGGACAAGACGGGTAGAGCGCAACTGGTTATTCAAATACAATAAATCAATCTTTCTTTTTAAATAGAAAGCTTAATGCATGATTGAAAGAGAATCAAAGTACGAGTTACTCACCTTTTACCACAAAGATTCTTTGAATAATTCTAAATGGAAGATGCCTTCAAGTCTTTGATATTTCACAAGCAAAATGTCTCATTGAAGTAGGGTTTTAATATATATATATAGAAAGGGCTCTATTTTTAATGCAAAGAGGGTGTTTTGGGGAGTTTTAATTGGTGTTTTTCTTGTCACAATGAGGTTGGACGAATTATAACTTATTTTGGAATGAAGGGAGTGTTTGGAGAAGATTTTTAATGGAATTCTCTTGTCATTTGCCCCCCTTTTATAGTTGTTTAGAATTAATTGTTGTTAAATGTTAATTGGAATCCACAAATATCAAAACTGCCAAGTGTCTTGATAAGCTTGCAAAGCTAACACATTTCAAATTGTGAGAATGCCAAGTGTCTTAATATTTACAAAACTAGCACATGTCTTAAACTTGGCAATTTAAAAATAACTAGTGTTTCCTACTATTGACAAATTAAGCAAGATGTATTTAGGGCATAATTTTGCTAAGCCTTATTCATTTATTTGAGTAACAACTTTTAATTAGTATATAATTGATGAAAAATTCACATATTCATTCCATTTGTTGGCAAAATAATTATCGTGTCATTCCATTTTTGCGGGATGTTACAGTTTTGCATTGTATGTGCAACAATGCAAGTAACGAAGAATAGTGGCAACTCCAAAGTGAGCAGATGGCTGTATACTGGAATCCTGACCGTGGGCATTACAGCCTTACAGGTCTACCACTAGAGGCACTAAAAAGGTTACAAACGTTTTTATTGTAAAATAATTTGTACTACTTTATAAAGGTAAAATATTTTATAAAGACAGTCTTCAATCTTCTCTTTCCGTATCAATAAGTAAACTTTATTTATCATTTGAGAAATTCGGCTTTATTAGATTACTATAATAACAATAATAACAACAATTATTATCGTTATAATTATAATTATAATTATTATTGTTATTATTATTATCTTAAAATATATTTGAATACTTCAAAAATGAATTATGTTAACTCTAAATTATCTTTTGTTGAAAATATTATTTGAGAAAAAAAAATTTTCAAGTACCAAAAGTTTGTACATATTATAAGATTCAAAACTTTTATTTTTCGGATAACATAGAAATTTTAAAATATTCAAGTGTGTTACAACTTCTAACATATATAACCTTGGTAAAGAATCGGCTACCCTCAATGATGTTTACAGTTTTGTAAGAATGCGTAGCTGTTATTGAGTTGAAAAGTTAGATATTTTAAGTTAAAAATTAAAATGTATGGTTAAAATTGAAATTTTAGAAATTTTGACTTTTTGAAGAAAATCTTCAAAGAACAAGGCCCACTATTAATAGAGACGGATAGTGATGATCTAGTTGGAGTTATTTCTTTTAGGGACAAGTTAGGCTATTAGTGTTTTCAAAAGCATAAGAGTTAATATAATTACACATATAAATATATGAGGAAATTACGTCTCACACTATTTTTTAGGGTCATGTTTCACATTTATATGCAAGTTTTTTTTTTTGCATTTTTACACTGTTTATCATCAGATTTACCCTTCACATTTTTAGGTGTTAAATATTTATTATTAGATTTATTAATTATTTTATAATAATATTTATTAATTATTCTATAATAATATCTTAATGTAATCCTTTATTTATATTTTACATAATATGAATGTAATCTAATAGATTTAGATCTGATTCTCATATATTTATTTGTAGTGATTGAATTTTAAATTTACTCATTATTTTTTTTACTGAAAAATTGTCATTTTTTTATTTCCCTATTATTGTAATATATTTTTGTAGTATATATCATAAGTATCTAGAAGGTATTTAATTAGTTTATTTAAGTTTTTAGTTAATAATAATTAATAACATTTTATTAACTAATTAGAAAAAGGTTAATATGACCGCTAAAAATTGTACGGTTAACCACTAATTAAAAAATGTTAATATGGTTTATTTAGAATTTAGTTGTCACTAATATGGTACCCGTGCATTGCACGGACTAAAAAAAATAGTTTTGATTGTTTACCTATGTAGTATTGGTCAATTAATCTGATAAATCATCATTAGCATACCAATAAAATTTTATCGAAACTTTTTTATCATCGGAAAATTTGAATAAAAATTTTGCTTAAAAAAATATAAAAAAATAAATGGGTCAATAATGGGTCTTAAAAGTCGAGGCATGGCCGCTCTGGAAACACCCCATACTATCATTCCTACTCAAAAATTTTACATATTCGAAAATATTTGTTAAGTAATTTTACTATCAAGTTAATTTCATTCATTACTGAATCTTTTCCTTTTTATATAAATTTATTAGAATAAGTTACTTATACATCTTTTATATCAAGATTTTGAACTTAATTATGCTATCAAATGTCATAATTATAGCCAATTTTCATTCAACAACTTATTAATACCAACTTATTGGGAAACAAAACCAACATTGATTTGAAATACCATTATCATTCGATATTTCTAGCATTTTAGCTAATTTCAATGCTACCGTAACTCTATTCATTTTCTTTTTTGGTAAACTTGTTGAAGTACATTAATTGGCACTTCTTTTTACACGTATTAAGGTTTCTAATTGTGATTTTTCATTTGACCGTTTATCTAAGAAAAGACACGTAATCTCAATTTTTTGTTCAAAATTATATTTATCGTATAGCTTTTTTTCTCTAACCATATCCTTTTTGTCCACTTATTCCCCTCCCTTTTTATGTCAACTCCATTCATTTAATAATTTTTTCCTTTTTGCGCATGAATTTATTAAAATAAATCGACACTTCTTTTATATTAAGATTTATTTACTATTATTCTAATTCTAATACCATAATTAGAATCAACTTCTATTCAACATTTTATTAATGTCAGTATATTTATTGGGGAAAAAGAAAACAAAACCACACCTACCCCTCACACAATTCCCCCATACCCCCTCTTGTATTAAAAAAAAATGCTTATATAAGTACCTTAAAAAAAATACTTATTTAAATACCATTTTTAATTTTATATTTATAGATTTGTCAACTAAATTGTAATATCAATACTCAAGTTAAAATATCAAGACACAATACCTAAAGTAATAAAGAAAAACATATATATTATTATTTTTTTTTAAAAAAATGAAAAATAAGACTATGCAGAAACCATGTTAACAACATCATCACACTTATTCACATGCAGAAATCTCTTCATTCTGCTATCAAAATTTCAATAGAAGTGAAATTAAGTTAGATTAATTTATCTACTATCAATGGTAAACATGAAAAACCCCCCATTTCAACTCAATTTGTTTCCATCCTTGAGCTCAAGGTACAACTACTTGAAGAGAAGGCATTACTCTCACTATAGCTGGTACAATCCTAATCATAAATATGATAAAGCTTAGAAATTCCACACGTTCTTCTCTCCCAACTTTCACCTATGACTGAGGAGTGTTTGATCATACCGTGTTCATAAGAAAAACAGAGTTATCAAGCCTACAAATTCCATCAAACGCTTCAAGGCTTGGCTTGATTTACACATTCCTCTGTTGATTACCGGTTATCTCTCGTCCCCTGCTCATTCTGCCAGCATGAAAGAAAGGAGAAAAGGATATTAATTTAAATAAAAACAAATCCAGGAGAAATTTTTTGTCATTACCTTGATATCTTTTTCCTCCTCCTCCCATTCTCTTTTTTTCTCTGATCATCTATCTATTACTACATCCCTAGTGAACGCGGATGGGAAAGTGATCCCAATATCTTTAATATCAGGAGTCTCTCTCAAAGAGTTTCCAAATCAAAACTCAAGATGGCTACAGCTCTATATCTCTCCTCTCTTTGTTCCTCTCGCTTAGACATAATATAATGAATATTTATAGGTGTCTGTATTATTTTATTGTCAAATGCATGGCTAGGAATTCAATCGAGTAGTAAAACGGAATCTCTTCAATATGTAATTAATTACCAGATTTTTTTAACAAATTTTCAAAGCATGAGTAAAGCATTTCTGAAGCCGGGATGTATTTAACCATTTTCCAGGATCCATTTTCCAAGCCCAAGGAGAAGGCTGCGTTTTGGGATTTCCCAAGCCCCATTTTCCTGCCGGCAATCAAAGAGGCACTCCTTGAAGCAAAACCGCGTGCCGTTTTTTAAAATTTCCATTCTACTGTGCATATTTATTCAAATCTTGAAGCCGCGTGATTAAGTTCATTTAACAGCCTCGTTATACAAAGCAGGTTGCCAATTTCAAAGGAAAAATAGGAGGAAAAAGGCAAAAAATCCTGAAAATGGAAAGCAAAAGTTTCCCGCCAAAAGTGATTCGGCGGCTATTCCTCTATATAATATATATAGATAGATTGTAATTCATGCCTCCCCCAACCCCAAAAAAAAGAATTTAGATGTGTGATCAAAAGTTGTATGAATTTAATATATTTCGATCTGATTCTCATGGATTTTTAGTGATTGAATTTTAAATGTATTCATTACCCCTTTCTATTGGAAAATTGTCTTTTTTTTTTATTTCCCTATCATTATCATATATTTTTCTAATATATGACATAAGTATCTAGAAGGTATTTAACTAGTTTATTTTTACTTTATAATTAATAATAATTAATACCAATTTATTAACTAATTAAAGAATGTTAATACGGCCAGTTTATTTTAACTTTCAAATTAACAATAATTAATAACAATTTATTAAGTAATTAAAAATGTTAATATGACCGTTAAAAGTTGTATAGTTGACCGTTAATTAAAAAAAATGTTACTATGGCTTATTTAGTTAGATGTCACTGTAGTTCTTCCCCCCAACAGAATTTAGATGCATTATCAAAAGATGTATGATACGTAATTGCCAAAAAAAAAAGTTGTGTGATACACGATTGCAATACTAAATATTTTGATACCAATAACCGCTATTAATTTACATGTATCGATTTCCCAAATAAATTATGATAATTTGTAAGTAATAAATTATCAAAAGTTCTATGACACATGGTTACGATACTAAATATTTTGATACGTGATACCCTGTAAGTAATACATATAGAGTTATACGGCACGTGGCTATGATACTGAATATTTTGGTACATTGATTTGATTTAAATGATTGCTACCAATTTACGATACTGAATATTTTAATACGTTGATTTGATGTATTGATTTGACGCGTCCCACGTCCCATCTGGAGCTTTCAGAACGGCGTGGAGAAGACGTCCGTGTACGTTGAGCTGTGCTCTCGCCAACTCATTTGTCTTCCATGGGCCGCTTACTTACCGAACTAGAGGCTGGAAGTGCCTTATTCTTGGCAGCCACGGCTTTCTAAGCTGCCACCTTTTGATCGATAGTCAGTTGCCCCTTGGGAGGCATCCTCTTCTAAATGATAGGAATCTTTCGAGGGATTCGAGGAACTGCAATAGAATAAACCATGTAAAAAAAAGAAAGAGGTGAGTGGAAAAGCTGAAGATGAATACCTTTGGGAACAACACGCAGGACTTTGCTGGGAGAGATAGACGTTAGACTAGCTCGGAATAGATGCTCTTCGGTCAACAAAAATTTTGACGAGCTGTGCAACCCGTCCTATTTGGCAATATTATCGACCCGCGTCAGATACTCCTTGCTGACCTCTGGAAGCGGGATTCCTGCCAAGTGCCAACTAATGAAAACGATAAGTATTAGAAAACCAAGTGGTCCAAATACAAAAACTAATACTTACTACATTTAGGATGATAAAATATGGAGACTCCACCATTATCAGGTCGGCATGGTGGTGCCTAGTCGCCCCCTACAAAGAACCAACGGTCCTTCCAGTCCTTGATTGATTCAGGTCGGTCCGTAATCAAAGTGTGCCGACCTTGCCATTTCATGTAATAAAACCACCTAGAGCCTTTGCCATCACAAGCCCTAAACTCATAATTGTAGTTCAGGTCGTCAATACTAGGAACTGGGTAGTCACTCGAGGAGAATAGCACGAAGAACGTCATGATCGCCTTCCAACCATTGGAAGCAATTTGGTTGGGGGCACATCCCCAGGACTTCAATAAGTTGGCAATGACAGGGGTGAGAAGAACCGAACTTCGGCCTCCAACATTCTCATATTAGCTGCCACACACCCTTCTGGAGGCCAATCCGCCCTTTCATTAAAGTACGGGGGAAAGAAATGCACGGAATCTGGAATTCTAAACTTCCGTTTCCAATATGCCAGCTCCTCATCTGTGACCATAGAAGGAATATCTTTGCAAGAAAATGGAGACTCATAATACTTCTGACGTGGCGCAGGCTGGTGCCACTCGCCATCCTCACCTAATAGGCCAGCCACACCGGCTTGAACCCGCACAGCTAAAGGGACGGCCTCCAGGATTTCCCCCTCATTCGCCAGTTCGGCCTCCTCCATCTCGTCCCAAATCTTCCTGATAGTTTTGTTACTAGAGGAAGAGGTCCCTTCCTTGGACGATTTTTCCCCATCGCTACCGACCTCAGCAACTACTACCAATGAATCCGAACCACCAGAAGCGTCTGACGATTTAGGTCCTGGCAAGTCTCTGACACCACTTGTTTGAGTCAAAATCACGTCCACATTCTAACCAGATGCCGTTTCAGTAGTATAGTAAGAGGGATAACCAGATTCGCGGTTCTCTCCAACTCATTCCCCAAAGCGGCTTCGTTCTTCCCACCCATTGTAGAAAAACAAAGATAAGAAAGACAGAGGGAAAGAAATGTGGGCGAAAATTACCTGAGACGAAAAGAAAAAGAGAAACGCAAAGACCGGAGAGGCTGGAACGAATGGGTTTTCGAGAGACAAGCAACGAAAAGATGAGAGGAGAAGTTAAGGCCCTATTTATAAGGAAGAAACCCTGGAACGAAACCTAGGTGGGAATGTCACATCATTATTGACACGGGATGTCCTTCACAAATCCCTAGGACGGTGAATCAACCCGGTGTTGACGCTTGCAATGACATTTATGTAAAGCGTATTCAAGATGCTTCACAGAAGCGAAATTACCTAATAAAGTCCCCCTTCTTTCCAGAAAGACCGACTTCGTCCTCCCACCCTTACAAGCTTTTAGAGATGAACTCGCGGGGCAATTGTTGGCAAATAATTCAATTCAAGAGCCCGATAAACTCAAGAGACCGACCTGGTTAACCCAGGTAATTTTACCGAAGGGAATATATGCTTGCCGATGCCAAGTCTGGTTTGGTTAGCACGAAGACTAAGAGTTCGGAGTCCAAAGATAGCCGAACTGACAGAAGTCCGAACTGACTGCCTCAGTGGCGTCAGTCCATCTAAGTCATACACTGGAGTGACAAGGATGCCACGTAGGTGTCAAGAAGTCCTCTGGGCCAAACGCATAGATAACATGCCCTAAAACACTCAACTTATCCTTGCCTATATAAACCCCTTCAAGATAGTGGAAAATAGGGATTTCCTGGGAGATAATTCTAGAACCATAATTTTATTTCCTCAGATTTAAAGTGGTGCTTATGTAAATGAGGATGATTAAAATGAAATAAAGATGATTTGTTGATTGTTAATGATATATATTAATTCCAGCTTAAATCGTTGTCAACAGTTCTTTACATAAAAACCATCATTTATAATAGTATTTTAAAAAATACCCCTAGATTAAAAGTAATTGCAAAAATACCATTTTCTATTTCAAAACTACCATAAACCAATTTTAAATAAAATTCAATTCTTTATTAATTATTATTTTTTATAAATTATAATTATAATTATAATTATAATAATTACTTAAATATAAAATTTTTCAATAAAAAAATAGTCACTGCCAACAACACTTTCAACTTGAACCCACCGTCAACTGCCAACATCGTCACGCCACAAACACAGTAACAATGTTATCATTCATAAAATAAATGTTACCACCCAGGAAAAAATCACATTAGCCATAAAAAAGTAGTAAATTTGTCCAAAAAAATTCATAACAACAATATGGCAACAAAATCAATAAATGGTAACAACATAAGAAAATAACAAAATGAGAATGGTAACATAAGAAAATAAACCAAAAAAAAAAGCAACTGGAATAGGGTAACAACCCGATCAATGGTAACATAGAAAAATAAACCAAAAAAGTCATTCGGAAGATGGTAACAAGCCCGATAAATAGTAACAAAAGATGCGAAAAACGTCTCGTCTCCAATCTCAGACAACACAGTCATCTTCAACGACTTGATAAAACCCTACAATTTCACGAATACCCAAAAGAAAAAAAAAGAAAAAAGATGAAAAACAAAATACACAATCAATCCATCCAAATAGCTGGAAAATTGAAAAGCAGCAATATAATACTTGAAGAATTGAGAGACCCATCCCCTCTAGAAAAAATGGTGCCTAGATGTTTGGAGAGATCAAGAAGCTTCAATATAGTGAGAAGTGAAGCATAATGAAATATATAATGGCGAATTAACGATGCGTACTAAGTCAATTGGTAGAAAAAATTAAAAAAATAAAACAAAATTGAAAATACAGATTCAGCCGCAGGAAAACGTTTTGGCGGCAACATCAAAACGGCAACGACTGCGGACTGATGTTCGAGTAGTCCCTGCTGCTGCTATTCACAGCAATGGCTATGAAATAGCATAGCAGTGGTGGAGTTGTGGTGGTGAGGCGTGTAGCGGCAGAAAAGTTCTGGTGGGGCACGCAGAGAAGTTCCAGTAGGGTTGTAAATGGTAATTTTCTGATAGTGGGAGGTTGTTGAAGTGGGCGCGGCGGGTGGTGGGGGATACCGCGGCGGAGGCAGGTTGTGGTGGTGGGTGAGCGGAGGCGGCAGTTGCGGTTGCGGCGGCGGCGGCGGCTGGTTAGAGATGCAACTAGAGTTTTGTAAGTGTGAATATATAAGGTGTAATCTAGGGTAATAAATAAATATAAACTAATAATAATATTTAAAATAATAATACTTTAATTATTATAAAAAATAATTAAATGAAGAACATGAAAATACAAAAAAAAAAGTTAAAAATAAGAAAGAAAAAAATGGAGTGACATAAATACAATTTAATAGGGTAAAATTGCAATTATTTTATGTGAGCGGTGGTGCATAAATGATATAACAATAAAAAAAGGGGTAAATCCTTTAATTTCCTCTTCTGTAATTGCATTGGTTTTTTTTTTTTAATTGGATCTAATTATTAAATTTGGATTGAAGAGCCTAAATTTTATTACACCTGGACTGTGCTACATTAATGGGCTTGTATTTTTCAAAGAATGGGCCACAAAATTTTTTTAGAAAAAAATGCTAAAAATGGGCCCTTTTGATTTTTGGGCCCCAAGCTGGTGCTTGTTGGGCCTATACCGAAGTTCTGCCCCGATTGCAGAGAATCCTCGACCAAATCAGTATGTTCACCAATTTATAAGCATTTTAATTATTGGAGTCAAGGTATTAGAGAATGAGACAACAAATCACAGAACTTCTCTCTTCTAAGTTCTGCTGTCCGTCCCCTTTTTTCTTTCTTTCTTCTTCTTTCTTATTTTTTGCATCTTTCCATTCTCTCCTCTTCTTTGTTGCATATAATATTTGTGGGTTTTATCTTTGATGACTTTTGTTGGGAACGAAGGCAAATTCCCCAATTTAATGCTCGCATGATCGTTGTTTAAGAAATTTAATTGAGATAAGGAAAATAAAAGAACGAAGACAAAATTAACGGACTATTAAAGTTTTCCACTATATGAAAGGTTGCTTACAATCATATAGAATTTTCACTCGCCAAACTCATCCCCCAAGTATTGCAAAAAAAATATTACAAATTTTATTGTATCTACCAATTTCTACCCTTTACCCAACCGGCAAAGAGTATAAGAAATCCCAAGAAGCTAAACTACTATTTTTCTTCACAAGACTCCCTAATTCGACCCAAGTGACACCAGAAAAATTATCTCGAGCTTTACCACATTTAATTTTCTACTCTCTGAACAACCCTCAAAGAGTTACAAGAAAACTCTCAAGGTGCTAGGCTTACCAATTTTTTTCCTCAACTCACTTGTACCACTTGTGCATAAAAGAAGAGGAAAACACCTCTATTTATAGGCTTCATAGACTTGAAAGACAAGATAATTCATTCTATGGTTTGGATTCTTTTTTCTCCAAGAATTCTTCTTCTTTTCTTTTTAATTTAAGATTATTTTTGACAACAAATCCAAAGGCAACACAAACCCAGCAACTTTGAGTTATCATTTGTATGTGAATTGAACATGTAGGCTATATGTATAGATGTGAGAACCTGTTTGTGGCAGCAAACTATAGATAAAGTTATATGGTTAACAAATTATTAACCAGCCACTCAAAACTCATAGAGTATGCCTTTTTGTTGTGTTTATTTTTTGCATTTTTTAATTTATCATTTCCAGTTCTTAATTTCGTGGTTCTTGATAAATGTTATTCAAAGCAATAGAGGATACTGAGCATCAGAGGAGCATCTGGAGGAGGAATAAAAATATAAAAAAAATGAAATGATTTTCATCAAAGCCCACAACCTTTTTGAAGAATCAAGAGGAGTCCTTCGTGATTGTACCGGGATGATTTTTAGTTTGATTAACCTAGCATTTAGGGGCATTTAAATTAACTATTGCCGCGAGCTAATTTGTTTGATTTAATTTTTTTTTAAAATTAATATGCCTAGAATTTTGTAGCTGGGTGCTATTTGGACCTTTTATACATCAATATCATGACATTTTATTCTTTATTTTTTTAATGAATCAAGGTTTTGTTAAAATTTTCATATTTACAAAAGCTCAACGTAAGTTTGCAATATAAGGAACCAGACATAACATCGCATGGATGGTTGCGTAGAAAATAAATGTATGACCCCATTTAACCCAAAGAATTCAAAATTAAAAGTGTTCATGGATGGTAGAAGAAAAATATCTTATTTCTTTTGCAGCTTGAAAGCTATCATTGCCAAAGAAGTAATGGCATGAAAGGTTTGCTGAAATAAATTACAAGCCAAAAGAATACACACTGGGAACTCTAAAAGGCACGAATGAATGGACCTTCAAACACCAATGGACTACCCCCAAAATGCATCCTCAACCTAGACCACACGCATCAAATTAACGGATGGGAGTCTGCACTTTATTTTTTCTTTTTTCTTTTAATATTATTTAAAGTAACAAATAAACCATATAAACATAGAACGTAACCAAATCAGGGACAGAATGCAAATAAATGAAATTCCTCAATGATAAACCACAATTCAACTCGAGTAAGAGAGAGAGAACAAGAGCAACAAGCATCCATTGATAAAGAACGCCAGAAATTTAGAATGAAACAAAGAATTCAGCTTTTGTTTCACTTTTTAAGTTTTGAAGTTGTCCATAAAGGCTTTGCAACCAGAATCAGCTGAGTTAAGCAACGGTACTTTTGAATCAGTTCATTGTCCAGACTATTGTTTCCTTCCCCTCCCCTTTTTGGTGGGCTGTGTTTCTACTTGATCTTTCCCAGTTACTTCCGATATATCCGCTGCAGAAAAATGAAAGCCAGAAGTTTCTTTTTTAGATAACAAGCCCTCAACAAAATTACTGCATGAAAGCAAGATATGAAGGACCCAGACAAAATAACCCGAGTTACAATAAATAAATAAGAAAGGGGCAAATGTGAAAAACTCTAGACAAAAGACATACCTTCAGGTCCACGAGCCATCAGAGTAAAGAATATGTTGTTCAGTTTTTCCATCTTTTTAGCATCTTGTGCTTGGTCCGTCTTAAACTTGATACACTAATAAACAAAAAAAGAAAATAAAGCATCATGATAATTAGAAAATAAAAATTCCAGTATGCAGTGTAATCTCATCTTCAAATTGCAGAAAAACCTTCATGTTGCATTTCAGACAGATTGTGCACCAAATAAAGCGCGATCTCAAAACAGTTCCCAAATATGCACCTTATACACCTAAGACTCCTGATTTCAAATGTTACAATGATGCAGAGCTAAAGAGGTTGACAAATATATTCCACTGTTCTTTCCCTTTTCCAATTAAATATTTACAAAGATCAAATTGTAAAGGCCCTAAATTAGATCAAAGGAGCATCAGATATTCCAAATTAGCCACATAGAATTTGGGAAAGGACAGAGCATTAACACTGCATAATTACATTTTGAACAGCAAATGATAACCTCTGAGCCTTCATTGTCACATGCACATTTGTTTTAACCGTTTTGAGTACAAAACCATGTGCAGTAGTATGCTATTGACCTCAATGCATATCAACGGCCAGTAATGCTAAAGTAATATCAAATTTCAGGTTTGGGCTTTGTACTTTGCATTTATATATTTGTTATATTAATATTAATTTTTATTACAAATTTTACAGGTAATCCACATTTTAAGATGTGTCTTTCTGTATTAAAATCAAAGGACATCATCTTGAAAATCGTACCCATTGACACACCTATCTCAAATGAAAAGTGAGA
The DNA here is from genome assembly GCA_963692815.1 of Nyctanthes arbor-tristis. Taxonomy (NCBI): domain Eukaryota; kingdom Viridiplantae; phylum Streptophyta; class Magnoliopsida; order Lamiales; family Oleaceae; genus Nyctanthes; species Nyctanthes arbor-tristis. Next base: position 11,191 of record CAVNYN010229282.1, on the reverse strand, counting down.
AGACAAAATCAAGATGCCTGCTCATGCAACAAAATATACAAGGCATGCCAGTATGTCGTGAAAGCACAGAATGCAGATAATATAGCAATTTAGTGCTACGATGATGGTAGAGTAAACAACAGCTCTAAACAAATCAGCCTAAGCTTATACAGCATCATGACTGTCAATCTTAAGCATGATCACAATAATGCTTTTTCTATTAAACTTGTACAACTAGATGCCTGATACAGAAAAATGATAAGAACTGAAGGAAAAGGTGATTTTATAAGCTATCGTTTAGTTTTCCTAATGGGTAAGATGATTATTCATACATTATTCTGCCCTTATTTTGAATTTTAATAAATGCATACAATTTCATATTAAAAACTAAAAGACCTCATCCTAAGCAAAAATTATTTTGCAACCTGGGCTTGTGTATTTAATTTGGACAAAATTTCAACAGCATTTTTGTCCTTCCTATTCATTAAAAACCAACCGAGCAGACGATAATGGAACAGAGAGAAAAAGAAAGATATCATGGGGGAAAAACAGAAAATGGATGAAAGAAAAGAAAAGAACAAATGCAACTGCTAAAGATGGTAGATGCATTTGTTCTTAGCAAGGACAATTAGCTGAGCATTTGTAACCTTATAAGGCTTCCAAGGCAAAGATACAAGCATATGGATGGAGTCTAGCGGTGCGAATGCTCCACTTTTTTGCCATATCATGTCCCTCTTCTCTAGCCTCAATTATGGTACTTGTTAATATATCCAAAGGGAAGAGAATAAGGTGGCACATTGTTTTGCCCCACATTGCTTAGCCCAGTATGCACTGTCTTTCCCAGTCCCTTATGAGTGGTTTGATTGTGCACCCATTTTCCTTTCTCCATTTATTGGATATAACACATTTGAGGAATAAATGAACTTCCTTTTCCAAAAAATAAATAAATAATAATTATGTATATGAAAACCTTTTGTTGCGATCTTCAACAATAATGGATCCCCAAGCAGGTATAATGGAGGTCACAGGCAACTAAAATTGTATTTGGGTAGACAAAAGGGAACCACACAGCAACATGCCTATATAATAATATTCCATGGAGGCATTGTAACAGAGAATCAAAATATAATGCTCAAGCAACTAACTATTAAGAACTTCTATCAGCTAGACAAATTATTTAAATTTTATGGTCCAACAGACATCAGACATAGTGAAAAACACATGACAGAGACATTTTCTCATGTGAAACAAGGCAATGAAATTGCATGAACTTTAGGTTTGCTGCCATGAGTACAGCCTGAGGCATGGTTTGAAAACGCACTTGGTGAGGTACACCTTGAGGCCGCCTTATGAAGTGTAAGATTTGCGCGTCAGGGCACAATTATTAAGGCAGATTTACTGAGGTACACACCTCATCTTATTGAGGTGCACGTCTCAAGAAGCCAGAAGTGTGTGCCTCAATATTTCCGTTAAAATGCAATGGAAAGAGTCAGAAAATTTCATGTAAGGTGCCCACAAGTTGATTATTCTTGTTTTGACTTGAACCTAGTTTAATATTATATATTAGCACCTCACCCAAGAAAACCAATGGGCTCCACAAACTCACTCTTTTATATTGTTAGGATATATGGCCAAGAAAGATGAAGTTTCAAGCTCAACAGAATGGGTGAGCTATGTATAACTTTAAACTGCAGTATCTAGAGCTGTTACCTAAAATCCTCTTGACATATACTACCTCCGTCCTGATTATTTGGTCCCATTTGCTGTTTCACAAGGATTAAGAAATATGTTGCAAAAGCAAATTTTGTTATCCATGTTCCTAATTTGTCCCTATTTAATAAGTTGAATTAAATTATTAGATGGGGCTAGATTTGTAAAGTAATGCAAATTATACACTTTAATATAGAAATTGGACTATATGTTTGGGACATCCCAATAAGGAAAATGGGACCAAATAATTGGGACGGAGGTAGTAATATTTTTAACTGATAAACAAACAGCAGCACCACCTAATTGTTTACATATTTGTTAATGAAAATTTACTCTAATATGTTGTAGTATATTGTTATTTTTCCAACTTATTCTCAACTTTCAAGGACGAAGCATCATCTTCCAACAATGTGGAGAGCATCTAGGTTAAGTTTAACAAAACTTTCAACAACCAACTCAACCACTAGTTGGAACTTGGAAGCAAAAATTGAATTGACAAAACAATGAAAGAAGTAAATTTAGATGTAAATGCGAATTGTACTACATAAGTAGATTATACCGTACCTCTTTATCATCAGTTACTTTCAGAACCAATTTGCCATCGCAATGCCGGTATTTCATCCCATAACGAGTCTGCACCACAAAATGAACAACAATCAATTATAACATACGACCCAGACAGAACAGAAATATATGTAAATTGAGAAGTCACTTTTTCAGGATCGGCTCGAAACAATTGGACTGATTTCTCTACAAAATCGTCCCATGATGTGATGTAAACCATTCTGATGAGAACTGATCTACTGATCAATATGTGCCGTCTTTCTCTACTGAGCGGGCTATGAATTTGCAAAAAACAGAGCCCGGCTAGGTGTCAATCTCTGGGGATGACTGTTAACGGTTTTTGGGCAGTCTCTTTTGGGATTTTATACAGTGTAATGCTTTCCTGCAATGCCAATTTCTTATATTAAGCATTTTGTACAATTATTTGACACGAGACAGAGAGAGAGAGAGAGAGAGAGAGAGCAAAAAAAATAATACTAAAAAACCCAGTGAATGGCAGAAAGAAATCTTAAAATTGGGAACTCAATATTTAGCACTTGTAAATCTAATACTTAGCACTTGTAAATCTAAACATCTTTCTCAATACACACAATCAAAGCATCATTCAACCATATGATAGTGGGAAAGAAAATCAATTAATTAAAAAGAAAACGAAAACAAAAAAGGAAAGAAGGTATAGAGGCAAGACACAGAATGGGCTTAGGTGTGGGAAGATTAGATAGAAATTTGCACAATTAAGAGATTCAGTGATTTAGTCCATTAATTGATAATGATCAGGGCCGGCCTTTGATTTCTAAGGCCTGAGGTGAGCTCAAAAAATAGGCCCCGACATAGCTACAATTAATTACCTTTTATCACGAAACAAAACATATAGAATGTTAAAGCTATTTCCTTTTCTTTCTTTTTCCTTTTCTTATATCCAGATTCATATTTCGAAGGCACGACGTATAACTATTTCTAATTCAATTGTCCTACAAGTACCAACAAAAATAATTAAGCAAAACCAAAGATGACTATAACCATAAGTAATAATCTATTTAAGTCCATAAGTTCATATCACTCAATTCATAATTCAAAGTGCAAATGGATTCAAGCAAATAGATCCCAATTTTTTTTCTTTTAATCATAAAAAATGAAAAACACAACCCACATATAATTCTAGACAATATCATCGGTTCAATAAGATGCACTTCAGTGCTATAATGGTTTGATTGAAGTGGTGAAAATAGTTTAAAAATTCCAGCAAATAAAAAAAAAAAAAAGCACAACTCAGTACATAGGTACTGGACCAAATATCATCTAATAATTCACAAGTTTGCAATGTATATCCAGCAATGTACACGTTCTCATACTTATATTTTTATTTAAAAGATTGGATTCCTTAATAAAACCTAATTCATCATGTAAGCCTAATTCCTCTTGAAAAATAGGCTAATTCATAGGAAGAAAAATAGACTAATTCAAAAAAGCACAAACAAGTATATGTGAAGAACATAAGCAATTTACAAATGCCAACTGGGAATCAGGAACTTAGGAATTAGGGTTAGCTTACCTGAGGCTTTGGCTGTTGCGCTGCGAGAGTGACTGCCGACTGGCGATCAAATGGGAGACTCGACCGACGAGAGGCAGAGCTACCGGAAGGTGATCGTTCACCAGTTCACGTGCGACTGAGAACAGTTCGAATTCGAAGGTTTTGTTTCGAGTCCAATTTCCAGTTCCTCAGACATTTCACGTTATCGAATTTATTTATTTATTTATTTTATTTTTTTGGGTTTTTAACCCGTTAGCTTGTTTGGGGTTGGGTGGGCCGATTTTCAGGGCCTAATTTTGGGCCTATCCTATTTTTCTAAGCTATTTAAAAACAAAAAACAAAAAACAAAATCTTTTGACCATTTATGGTCAGGTAAAATTAGCTGAATAAGGCACTTTGGGGACTGATTTTTCCACTTTGGGGACTCATTTGGAAAAATCAGGTGTATACACACCCTTTTGCAAAAATCAAGTACCACCCACCCATCTGGTCTCTCTGTACCCTAAATTTCTCGCTCTTCGATTCTCCCCTTACTGCTATTACTACCAAGTGACAGCCCGCCACCACGATCAGTCACCGCCGCTTGCCTAACTGGCGGCTGTAATCACCATCCGAAACTTCAAACATTTCTCTTATTCATCTCCTCGTCCTTCTTTGCTTTTTTTGGTCAAATTTTTTAGTGTGATTTTCGACATGCTAGACCACTCGTAGCATCCATTTTGTTTTTCACCAAAAAATTGACCAAAGATTCCATCAACTTCAGAAAAATTGATCAAATCAGGGCGAAATTTTTCTGAAAATTATAATGAATTGTATCAATGTTTTTTGTTAATTGTTTATATTGTGATTTCCAATTCTGGTTGAATTTTTAAGGATTGGATCGATTTACTTTTAAGGATTTTTGATTTGGGGCTTTCCGATCTGATTTCATATTGTAGTTTCCAGTGATTTTGTGACTTATAGTTCCGGTGATGGTGAGTTTACAGTTCCGGCAGTGGTGAATCAGGTGTTCGCAGTCGGTGGTTGTGGTGTTTGAATTCTGATTCACGATCTGATGGGTGGTGGTGATTGTGCTGTTGTGATTGTGTTTCACTGAATTGTTGTGTTGTTGTGACCATGTTTTTTAGCGAGTTGTTGTGACTATGTATTTTACCGAGTTATTGCGTTGTTATGAGTCGGTTGTTCCAATGTGTTGTTGTGACTCAGTTGTTCTGCCTAGTTATTGTGTTGTTGTGAATCGGAGTTCTGGCGAGTTGTGTTTGTTGTGACTTGATGTTTTGACGAGTTGTGTTTAATGTGACTCAGTGTTTGTGGCGAATTGTTTTTGTTGCGACTCGGTGTTTTGACAAGTTGTTTTGATGTGTCTTGATGTTTTAGCGAGTTATGTTTTAGAGTTGTGTTTGATTTGATTCAGTGTTTTAGTGAGTTGTTTTTGTTGTGACTCGGTGTTTTGACGAGTTATTTTTGTTGTGATTCGGTGTTTTGGCGAGTTGTTTTAGTGTGACTTGTTGTTTTGACAAGTTGTTTGGGTGTGACTCGGTGTTTTGGTGAGTTGTGTTTGATTTGACAAGATGTTTAGGCGAGTTGTTTTTATTGTGAGTCAGTATTTTAGAGCTGTGCTTGATTTGAGTTGTTTTTGTTGTAAACACCAAGTTGTTTTTGGTGTGACTCGGTATTTTGACAAGTTATTTTGGTTTGACTCGGTATTTTGGCGAGTTGTTTTGGTGTGACTCGATGTTTTGGCGAGTTGTTTTTTGTGTGACTCGTGTTTAGGCGAATTGTTATTGTTGTGTTGCAAAAATAATTGAAACACCTGATTTTTCAAAAAAAACCATCATGCACCTCAATTTTAAAAAGTGTGTACAAAACCTTTGTATTTTTCAAGATACCCATTATGGTCACTTATAAAAATATTTGGGCCTCTTAATTTTACGTGTCGGAAGCGAAGGCCTCACTTGCCTCTTTAAAGGCTCAACCCTGATAATGATTAATGATTCATGTTGGAAATTACCAATTGAAAGAGATAAGAGTTAATTATCTCAAATGTCACGAAACTTTTTAAATATATTATCATATGCCACTGTACTTTCAAATTTGTTTTAAACACCATTGAACTTTTTGAAAAATTGTCTCTAGTGCCACTAAGTTTTAAAACTTACTTCATATGTCATCGAACTTATAAAAAACTTACCTCATTCGCCACTCAATTAGCACTTAATTAAAAATTAATAAAGAAAAATTATAGAAAATAGAATTTCCTATGTCACAGTTTCAATTATTAATATATGTTATAATCAAGTGGTAAGTTTTTAATTAAGAAAATAGCCTATTTAAATAAATTCAATCTCAAACTAAGTAATGTTTTAATAAGTTGAATGGTAAGTTAGATAATTTTTAAAGTATAATAGCAATGAGATAACTATTAATAAGTTAAATGGTAAGTTGGATAATTTTTAAAGTATAATATCAACTAAGATGACTTTTTAAATGTATAGTAGTAAATAAGATAAGCTTTAACGTATATGACATATGAGATTACTTTTAAAAATTTTAGTGACATTTGAGATTATTAAAGTCAAGGAAACATAAATCACCGATATCACTAATATATAAAAGGTGGAATCCTTGTAAAACATTTGGATTTCAATTTTATCCCAACTTTTTTTATTTTATTTCCCAGTTTGCCCTTACTTCTTATTATTCCTCATTTATTATAACAATCCATTAATCATAATATTAAATGCAAATTAATTAAGAACATATATTATCCTTCAAACTAATATATTTAGATATTACATGCTTAAAAAACTTATGAAGAAAAAATAATGTAAAACTTAACATACTAGTACTGCACTAGTGCGTTGCACAGGAAGACATTTTAAAAGACATAAATAAATGAAAATACAATAGAACTCAAAGTTATGAATATTTATTTTAAAATAAAAAAGAATCCAATATATATTTCACTGTACTTTCAAAAAGAATTATCTCTAATACATTGACCAATTCTATGCAAACTTGTTTCTTACTATCAAGAGATAGAACTTGTTGATGCCAAATTTAGCTTTCGACTCAATAAACAAGATTTATATTCGCGAGAAATTTGAATTCGAATCTGTATAAGCAGTAAATGCAAAAAAGGCAAGGAATGTTTGTAGTGTTTGTGATAAATGGAAGACTATAAATGTATGAAAGACGAGAAGAATGAGGTTTAGGGTGTCAAACCCTTTCCCATTTCTGTTTATCTCTATTTATAGTGTACATTTGCCCTTTGCTTGGGAGTGATAATTACAAGCGTTTCATGTGACCCCACATGAATGACACAAGCGTCTATTCGACTAAGATTAGACCTTCATTTTTTGACTATCGGTTACCTGAACAGCGTATGGGACAAGTAACCTCCACATTGCATTCAATGCTGGGGTCCAATCAACCGTAGAGGATAAGGTTCTTCACGTGGGCTCCCAAGCTTCAGTGGAGTTGGCATGCTCGTTGCACTCGCTGGGTCGCGGCTTTTGGCTAAGGCACATGTGAGCTCACAAGCAAGGTGTTTTTTGTGTTGAGCCACGGGAGTGAGTGAATAGGGCTGTCTTTAAGGTCGCTAAATTAAGTCACAAGATCCTGTGGCCGCTGGGTCGCTAGGTCGCAGGGTTAGGTGAGACACTCTGGGCCTGCTCTCAAGACCTAGTAACTGTTGACCTTTGACCCATGTTGACTCTTCACAATCTGGTGGATACAAAATGCCCCCTCAAGGTCGCTGTTCACGGAACTCAGGGTTAGCGGCCTTGAAGATTGCTGGTGATTATCTTTGTACTTTTTGCCGCCTGAAATTCGACCCTTTGAATTTCGAAATAGGTTGGCCTTTCCATGTGGCCGCCATTCAGTGGAGTGGCGTATTCTACGGAACCTGCACGCGGTAATTATTAATTTGATTGGAGTCTTTTAGCTTCTCGAGGCAACACGCGGCCGTCACGCTGCATCCTCTCCTTTCTTATTTAAACTTCTCTTTCCTCTTCCATTTCGCCTCTCATCTCTCATTTGGTCTGGCTAAGAGTCTCTCCTTGCTTCAGCATTATTTTTCATTAAAAAACATCCAGAGATTCTTGCTTTTCAAGGTAATTTTTCTCTACCGTCTTTAAGTCCCCTATGTAGTTCTTCTTTAAGGTAATCAAAATGACAAGAAGAGGAGATGAGGTTTCCCGGATAAGCGCCGAATGTTCTGGAGGTGAAGAAGTGGAGGCGGAGGCAAGTTTAAGTGGACGGCCTCCAGCGGCGGTGCCCCTAGAAGAGGATTTACAGTGGGCGGCTAAGGATATCCCCTCACAAGTGACTGAGGAGGACTTGCACTCCATCTATAGTTGTTGTAACGTGCCAGGTGACGTCACGCTCTGGGTACCCTATGAGGAGAAAAGAGCCTTCAATCCTCTAAGGGTGTATGTGGCTGTAAACACAAAGATGTTTGATTACGGGTTCAGGGTTCCTCTTCCCAGACCTGTGACCAGACTAGTACAGTTTTGGGGAGTTGTCCCCTCTCAAATCCCGCCAACTGGGTGGAGGACCATCATAGGAGTCTTTTCCATCTGGCAGCATACCCCCAGTCCTCAGGATTTCGATTCTTATTACGCGTTGAAATCCTCACCCTCTGGAGGTAAAGGCTGGTATTATGTGTCAGCTCGGCCAAAATCAGGAGGCCAGCGCCTTTGGGGCAACCTGGTAAAAGGGATCTGGGAGTCTGTCTCCTATTGGAAAGAGACTTGGTTCTGGGTATGGGGCAACTGAAGGACCATACGAGCCCCTATCACCAGGGTACAAATGTGGTGACGAACTTCATGAAAATTAGTGAGTGGTTGTCAACAAGTGTTTCTTTGGGGCTGCTGAGCTAATACTTAAATTTTTCCTTTTCTATTTTAGGAGAAGATAGGCCGCAATTGATATCTCCGTCTTTCAAGAAGCGAGCTGAAGAGGTCGCGGTTTTGGAGAAAGAAGATTGCCACGCCAAAGAATTTACCAGCGAGGATTCTCTGATTGAGGCCGGGCTATCAGCGCCTAGGTTAGGACGTTGCACCAGTGCCCCTCTTCCCAGTAAGTAGAAATTATATGGCGAGCTTATTTTCAATTGCTTGGCGGCTTGACACTAATACTTTTTCTTTTGTCTTCAGGCAAGAAGATTCGCCGAGAAAGAGCTTAGGAAATGAGGTCGTTTGAGGAAGTTAATGCCGTGCTGGAGAAAAAAGAGCTGAGGAAACACCAGCATGAGAAAACAGAGGGCAAGAAGGTCGCGACAGTTACTAATCTGGTGGTAGCGGACCCTCCAATGAAGCGCCAAAGAGTTGAACTTCCCCCTACTTCACCGGGCTCTTCTTCCAACTCATTGCCCCCTGTTTCAGCGTCAGGCGGCGAGGAGTTATCGACCCAGGAGAGGGGGACCTTGGATCTGCTTGCAGACGATATGTTCCTCCTTGTTTAGCAAAATCGGAGCTTCCCTGGAGAAACTTAAAGACAAGAGACCCAAGGCTTTGCTCCGTTTCAATCTTGCCAAGAGGCCATTTGAGAAGCTGGTAGAGGGATTGCCGGGGGAACATTACTGACGCCATGAGCGACGTGGCTAGGAGTTGGTCAAAAAAAGGGATAAATATGTGACCTCCATGTCACTCCTCGAGATTCATCAGGCGAGTGCTATCATGAGGGGCCGTTCAACCATTCTGGACTAGTACACCGAGGCTCGCCTTCGCAGGGTCATCAATGACACCAAAAAGATAACCAAGGAGGCAGGTGAGGCTCCTAAGGTAAAGGAGGAGGCTGAGCTGGCCCTGAAGGAGAAAGAGCAGGACCTTTCCATTTCTAAGGATGAGGCCGCCATGCTGAGGAACGAGCTAGAGGCTTCTAACAAAAAAGATTGAGGGGCTGGAGAGCACGCGGGCGACCGAGAGGTCAAATCACGAGTAGGCCCTTAAGGAGGCGAAGAGTAGGGCCATGTCTGAGGAGCTGGTCGGCTACAAGGAGGTAGTGGCCAAGTATAAGGCCTCAGAGGAGTTCAAACAGGCCAATGATAGATTGTACTATGAGACGGCCAAGGAACTTCTTGGAAAGATCAAGAAATCTCGGCCTGAATATGACCTGGCTTTCCTCCAAGAGCAAATAGCTATACTCAAGCAAGATTATGGCGACGAAAGCTCGGATGACAAGGACGCTGAGCCCATCACTCCTGCTGGCGAGGAGGTTGAGGTTCGTGCCCTAAAAGACCAGACCTGAAGTTCCTTCCCCTTTGTCTTTGAGCTTGTTTTGTAAATCCTTTATATAAATGAAAAAGATTTTTTCGCACAACTATCTGTTCGTTCGAATAACTTTGTCGCTTATTATCTCTCGCATTTACTTGCACAATCCTCAAACCAAAGTGTTAGGACGCTTAACCAGAAGCTCGCTCTAGTTTGGGTAGTAGACAATGGGTTCGAGTGAGGGTACGTGCAAGTGTCAGGCCCCTAAATTAGAAGTCAATTCCAGTTTTAGTCATGTGACCGACAATCTCAAGTGTTAGGTCGCTAGCCAAGGGTTTGCCTCAACTTTGTTCGCGGACCCGTGGACTTGGATGTGAGGTCACTGACTAACAAGCTAAATCTTTTTTAGACGAGTGTTAGGTCGCTGGCAGGGATTTTGTTCCCGCCTAGATCGCGTATCCTTACTCATTCGTAGATTTACCTTGTGTAGGGCCGTGGAGAAGTAAGGACGTAAGTATTAAATAAGCTAGACATTCGTTAGATATGCATGGTTTTAGAGTTGATACCCACCTATTAATAATACTTCTTTAGATGCTCCGCGTTCCAAGGTGCATTAATTCGTCCCCATGCGTGTCCTCGACCTTGTAAGCCCCGTTTGATATGACTCGCTTGACTCGATAGGGACCTTCCCAGCTGGGACCTAAGGTCCCCGAAGCCGGCTCCCAAGAGGAGAGGAAGACTTTGCAGAGGATTAGGTCGCCAACTTCAAACCGGCAGATTCTGACCCTGGCGTTGTAGAGTTCGGCACATTTATGTTTATATGCCACATTTCTGATATCAGCCAATTCCCTTTTTTCGTCAATAAGATCGAGCTCGTTAGCAAGGAGCTCGATGTTCTCTATCTTGTTGTAGTGGCCTACTCTGAACGTAGGGATCTCTAACTCAACGGGGATCATAGCCTCAGCTCCATATGTGAGGAAGAAAGGAGTTTCCCCAGTGGCAGTTCGGTAGGTCATTCGATAGGACCACAAAACCATGGGGAGCTTTTCAGCCCAGCCTCCCTTTAAAGCTTCCAAACCCCTTTTCAACATTTGCTTGATGATTTTGTTGACGGCTTTGACCTGTCCGTTGGCTTGCGGATGATGGGGCGTAGAATAGAAATTTTTTATGCCCAACTCTTCTCAAAACGACC
>CAVNYN010229277.1:17239-67717 GCA_963692815.1 Nyctanthes arbor-tristis | reverse complement strand
GTAATAAATAAACATTGAAGGGAGTGTGCAGACCGCCAATGACTTGCCTCTATAATGTCATCAACATATTCATTATCATCTTCAAGTAAACCATGAGCATAGGAAACATCTCTAAACGTGGTGTCTAAGGTCCTATCCACTATCCTCAAGTTATCATAACTAGTAGGGCATTTAACAACATTAAGCAACATTCTGAAATAATATTTCTCCCCTGCTCCAGGGCACATAAAAAATTTGCATCCAACCGCAAATCCTTTCTGCCTCGGAACCTACTCCTTTGGAAAACTCAACATACGTCAACCCACTAGCCTTGAGATACCTTTGATTTGTAATGAATAGGAAATCCAAATAGTCTCTATACAGCTTCGCAAGCTGAGATATAGTGACAGTTGTAATATATCATAATCTCGTCGACTTTTTGAGTTGAAGAAACATCTGTTGTCTCAGAGAATGTCACGGTGATTTGGTCATTACCTTTGTTTATATACTTGACAGGGTACTTTATAGACCGAGTTTGGTTCCACCACTCTATATTAATGTGGGCCCTATACTTGCGCAATAAATGTACGGTTGTGTGGAATAACAAATCTATTATCAAGAACTGCCCCATTCTTCAAAATATCTTGCCATTGTCTCTCCTTCTATAAACTAGGAACCCATTTGGGTCAATAGTGGTAAAACACACAAATTCTTCGGGAAATGTTTTGTACAGCGATCTTTATCCATACATGGTGAATTTTTGTTGAATGGTCCATATTGCCTATAGACCATTAACTCTTTCATAGTATTGTAATAATCAGGCTTAGTTTTTTCATCTGGAATTTCTGCATATATCATCTTATCAATATCTGAGGCTGATATATGCCTATCTCTTTGAAACACCCTCAACACAATATGAACATGTGACAAACCATGTTTTTGGAACTCAATAGTGTAGACAAGTATAAATGAAATAGAAAATTAAAAACAATTAATAAATGTACAATGTGGTAAACAAAGTTATCTAGAATGCACTGCTCATATAATACGCATAGTGAATTTGTACTTTATTTAAATCTAATTCAATGTCAACAAATGCCTGCTTTGACTTCACCAAATAAATCATTTTGCTTCAAGTCAGCAATAAGCTGGTCCAACTTAATCTTAAATATTCCACAAATGATATCTGGCCGATCATCCGGATTAAGTCCTCTATCACCCATGAAACAAATGATTTCAGGCCACTTAGGATTACATGTGAAGATGATGAAAAGCTGGGGGTATCCAGCCTACCTACAAATAGACATTGGATCTAGGTAATTTTGAAGCATATTACGGGCACTCCCTGTTAATGAATTGGGTAGTACTATAAGTTGTCCTAGCTTTGCTGCATTTCTCTCACCATGGCCAACTGCATCAGCCGATCCACTATATAATTCACTCCTCAACTCTTTCTAATGATATATAATGTATGCCAGACATGATGACTCAATCATTGTATATCCATCAATTATAAATTGCTGAAATAGCCTTCTTGATCTCAATATATATGGTGATTCTTTACTCATCTCCTGCAACCTATAGGAAAAGAATTCTTTCAGTGTGATAGGTTTTTGTCCCCTAGATGATGCCTGAGATACTCGCGTTAGGCTAACATCTTCTCTAAAGCCATCTTGTCCAAATGGAAATAACAACAGATATTATAGGCCAAGAAAATGAGGATTCAACTCACACATGAATTGAAAATCCCTATACTTGGTTTCGATAACAACATCACTCTTTTTTTTTTGTTCACATTAAAGTCAACTTGAATAAGTGCCGCTACTTCCACACACTAGGAGTATTATATATCCGCCCTTCTGAATTTTTTTTCCCACTGAGCCTCAACTTCAATTGTCTACAGTTATTCTCATTGAATTTATCTCTAGCCATTCGAAATGATTGTGCATGTATATAATGTGTGTCAAGCATGCCTTTAAGATCGGAAACAACCATATCATGTAATGATGTGCGCCAAGCAGACCTATATTAGAAAAAAATGATGATTAAATAAACGTTGAAAAGGTAATTTAGAATACAAAATCAAGGCAAATGGTGCAACTACGTAAATATTATTGGGAAATGCAATTAACCTTACAGATGCAATTCTATTTGTAATCTCTTTGTCTGGATCTGAAAAATATATCTGTAAGAATTTAGGCTGCTTCCCATCTATAGGAAGTAGGCTACCAATGCTGTGATAATTTTGCCCATTCAACTAAAATATAGGCGGCATTCTACCAGTGCTTATATCCTTGTTTATCTTTCCACCCATTGAAGTGAACGCAAACATTGAATTGTACGACAGAATGTTATCAAGAAAGTGCCTACTTTGCTCATCAATTCCAAATATCAAACCATTTAGAATTTTAGGGGGTTCTTTCATCAGTGGGAGAACAACATTGCCTTAATTGCAACACATCGAAAACTTGGGAGTTTTTGACTTGTAATCTCTCATTACCCTTTCAACGTGCTAAAAAAAAGCACCACGGTGCTCACATTTATGACCAGGATCGCCAAGGTCTATGTAAGCTGTGTTGTTATAAAAAATTTAAAAATGAGATGGCAAGTCAACATAAATTTAATGACAGGGCATTAAAAACACACAAGTCAACATGAATAAAAAAACACATATGTACCTCTTGTTGAACATCCTGCATATTCTATAGCTTCCTCTGTTGAATATCGACTGACACGAAGCAAAATAAATAAAAGGTGCATAATATAGTAACACGATAACACAATGAAAATGTAACTTGACTAAGAACCAAAACACAATACAGTCTGGATACCATCACATGTAATCTCATCATCCTCGTTGTCCGATAAATACTAAGGCATTTCTTCATCTCAAATAACTGTAAAAATTAAGAGATACCAAAATGAAATCACAAAAAACAATTACCATATTAGGATCATGCAATTGTAGTTATAGAAATAATATTTAATATAATTAATTCAATAACGATCTGTGTTACCATCTGTAAAATCATCAATGTCTTCATTTGTTGTAGGCAAATTGCTTGGAGCAGCAGTGTCCATTGAATTTTCATAAATACTCAAAAGACATTTTGAGCGATCATTATCTTCAAATGAATTAAAACGATAATGATAATCACATGTATTCTGCGAAAATGACCCTTCAATGTTTTCATTTGTTGAGGATGTCCCCACATTGATTACTTTAAACAAAGAGCATATTTATTACAAAATACATTGAATTCATTTATTACATTAAATATTGTTATTAGCTTGGAACATGCCATTTGTGATATTGGTAAAAGGGCTTCTACGAACACTTAACATTGGTTGTTGACTTAATCCTCCAATAGTCACATTCAGAGAATTTTTTACAGGTTCAGAAATCCTGACCCTCTTGGCATTAGAAACACCATCGAAATTACTCATCGAATGATTGCTAACTTCATCTAACTGACGTACTCTTCCACCAAATATAATCGTTAATTTGGTCAACTTTCTCATGGTGCACTTCGACCAAAGGGAGAAAAAAAGCCATTTCAGCCATGAGAAACATATAGATTTCGTAAAGTGATTGAACAGGAACACATATAGGTAATTATTAATTAATGTTTTAAATATTATAATGTGAAAGTAATTATGAAACATCCTATATATATGAGGAAAATTATTTAAAAATAAATCCTCATAAAAGATTTAGGGAAAAAAGACAAAAAAAATGCCCAATCTATATAGGAAAGTGTGAAATTCAACAAATATTTAAACTTGTATAACACACACAATTTTAGTCGATTGATCCGGCATTTACTCATGATTATTCAAATTTAAAATTTGTAAATTAAAAATCTCCATTTGGAGAAGAGATCTCTACTAAATTGTAATCTGACCAATTTCATAAATATATTATCATTTATACGACATGATTGGGCAGTTGGTGTACTTAAAAAATTGACATTGAAGTCATAATGAAGCATAAGGACCATTTTAGAATTGACTCTATATTTATAGGTTCAATGTATACGAAATAAGAGTATAGGAACAGATGTGCAATAAATTCTGACACTAGGGGTCAAACTGAAATGCAATTAAAACTGAAAAGATCAAAACTACCATGAATTGAGCGAGAATGCCGAGACATAACCGCAGCTAATGGTATTCCGTTGGCCTATTGGATCAGTGAACACAAATAGATGTGGAATAGGACTAGATTTGCAACAATATCTGAGGCTGGGCCCAAAATAAACATGGACTTAAAATTGAAATGACCAAAATGAACATTAATTGAGGCCAAAGGACCAAAATGCAGATGCAACCAAGTATTATTTCCTTAGTCTACAGTTTAATACGTTGACAATAAAAATGAAATATAAAAGGTACTATAAATCAAATAAAATTGCAATTAATTTAGCATTATAAAATAAATATATGAAGAATTAGTTATAGTTTAAAATTAGATGTGTGGTGATTGACGCTGAAATACAAATATGTAGATAACAAATATGCATTCACGATGCAAATATAAGTGGTAACATATGGGTGAACAAACTAAACACCAAGGGATGCTTTTATGAATTCCAAATGTTAAACTAACATCTATATAGATTCTTATTAAATAACGTGGAACTTAAAACTTTATATAGAGGCATTGTCATTATCTAATCCATAGGTATTGAGGATTAAAGCCTATCAAAAAGATGAAATTATATGAATCACGGAATGTGATAAGGATGAATATATAAAGACATTAGACTCTATTAGGTAGATATATTCATAGATGGACGGACGCCTTGTATGGATGTAATGCAAGAAAAATGGTTAATTAACTTAATTAAGATATATTTTACTATAATAGGAGCTATATAAATGTGGAATATAAATGTATACATATATTTATACACACACACACAAATAGTGATTAATTTTAATCTAAATATATAGAAAGATGAATCAAACAAATTATAATAATTTGAAATTACTGATTTAAATTTTATCTATTTTGGCCCATATCTCCATCAATCCACATGTGTGTGTGAGGGTGTATCTATACACACAAAGAGATTTATTAATTGCAACAATATATGGTTAAATATATTAATTAGGAAATCTCTCCCCCAATCTATCTATCTATATATATATATATATATATCTATATAGATTTATATATATGATTATAACCTATCTTATACTGATAGAAATTAAAAATGGTAAATTTAAATTAAGCTAGGGAATGTATAGCTGTATATATAAATGTTTAGTAAACTAAGATGAGTAGGAACACTACCTATTAGTAAATAACCGAGCACAAATATGAAAGTAGTATTATATATTAGAAAATTTTTAAACATTTTTATGATTTGATCAAAATTGCTACACCATCATTGAAGTGTATTATTTTCCCCAATTGAATTAGAAATTAGAAATAACTAAAAGTCATGCACCGTTTGAGATCATAATCATAAAATTATGAGGTACATTAACTTAACTTGGGTATTTAAGGTTTTAAGGTTACCATTTTAGTTTGATTAAATTATACAAGTTAACTCCACTAAGCAATATTTATTTTGGATTGGCAATTATATAAGTTAATTCCACTAAGCAATATTTATTTGGGATCAGCAATAACCTGGACAATATCAACTTTGATTCCGTTGATGATATGTATTCAGTATAGATTGGTTTTATTATATGGATATAATGATGACATTCCATCAAAATGAAATCGCACATGCAAACAATGTGACAATATATACCAAAGTTTGGTGTAAATAACTTTTATTCATGGAGAAATTTACCAACACCTAGTTATTTCAATAACATTGTACAATGGACAGTTGAAATGGGCTTTGTTACAAAATTAAATAGACGTCAAGTGTGAAGCATACTACAACGTCATAAACCTACCCTTAACACATAAATAAGAGAGATGTGGCCAAATGGTTCCATTTCACTAAACATTGAATGCAACCTAAATAAGACCTAAATTAATTTCCCAGCAACTAGCCAGCTTCCACTCATAAGTTATTTATCCGCTATTCGAATCTGTGTGATGATTTAAAGCAACAAAAAACTAATTATTAGACACAGCAACAATTGGAATTGACCAAAATGAAATCAATAGTTAGCAATGGCATGTAGTTGTCATGTTGCTTCATTGCGTCGAAGGTGCATCCAATTATATTATTCGCTCTGAGGGGTCAAGCAAATGAGAACTGCTTATAACAACTAAATAACTCAAAGTTATAGTGAGAAATACTATTTTTAATTAGTAGGCATCAAAACTTACATTGAATGGAAGACAAACAGAGCTTTTTGTAAAGTCTGTGAACAACCCTTGCTACAAGAGTTGCAATAACAATGTCAGTTTCCCAAATCCACCAATTCCACAACAGCATCTACAAAACTGTTAGTCTGTTTATCATATGTTTCGTTAGTGGTTGGTTCAGCCACTACAGATGAGTTCAAAATTGTGGGAATCCAAAGGCAAAAATATAAATTAATTCAAGACATAAATACATAAATAAAAATTTACTGAAATCTGTTATAAATTGTTGGAGTATGTATGCCAATAAACATCTACCAACTTTTCTGCATGGGAAAAATGATAGACACGATACCCAAATCTACAACAACTATTGTAGTAAATCACTTCATTGAAGCCCATTAGCGGTGTAAAATGGCCAAATCCAAAAAAAGAGTTAAAACCCACTAAGCGCAACAGCACCATGTGTACATATCAAAATATAATAAGTAATTCAGTCAAACCATTCATGAAAATTCAAAATTCCCCCAAAAAAATAAAAAATAAAAAACCAAAAATAAACATACGACCAGAAATTGTAGTAGTTAGTAATGTAAAAAACCATGCACTACCTGTGCATAAAGCCAACCAAACAAAAATAAAATATTTGGTCCTATCACTTGGGTAAAAAAAACATAATAGTAATGCAGTATTTATGTAATTCACCCACACTTGGATGAAATGATTTGTGCACACAATTGCGCACAAAAAATAAGAAAGCTGATTATATATCAGAAAAGGAACAAAGTGCTTCAGATAAGTAGTGTTTTTATCAATACAGAGCCCGAGAAAGCAGACAAACTCAAGGCTTCTCAATCTTAATCCCCCTGAGTTTCTTGTTACTTGAAGCCCGGATGGACATGGCTGCATCAGGGGTAAAGAGGTCATCATCCAATACTCTCTTAGAGGGAGTTTCCTGAGGAGTTTGAACATTGTCATTGTTGGGAGACCCTAGAGACTGAAAACAGAGTATGAATCGCATAATGTACATATTAGATTTATAAGGTGAAAAGTGAAGGTGAAAATATAAATAATAATCTTATTTAAATATTAAATCCCTGAGCACACAAAGAAGAGGTGTATGCTAAACATTTAACGTACAACATTAGAGTCAACATCAGCAAGGGCATCAAGATCCGAGTCAGAGTTGTATCCCTGCAATAAGTTATAACTAAATGTCATAAAACAACTAAAAAAAAGGACTGCATATATAGTCCACATGCAAGTTGACAGTATGATATTACATCGGAATCTGCCTTTAGCTGCTCAATCTTCACCTTATTTTTCGATATCATATTGTTTGAGTAGACCATGCCACCCCTAGTCGAATTTAGGAAGGCACTGTCTATTTCAAAAAGAAGATGTCTGCCTGACTAAACTTAAAATCTCATCTGGATTGCTATTCGGTGCCAATTTCTCTTGGAACAACACAAATTAAAACAAATTATACAGCAATAGATAGAACTGTCAAATCAACGCGTAAATTAATCAAAGAAGAATTATTAGCTAAAAAAGTCAGTACCATATCAAAGTGGTCCAAGAACTCCCCCGCAGCTTTTCCACTTAACCGCTGACCCTCACCATCCCATATCATTGTGTCAGTGCTACTCCTCCTATGCTTGACTCTCAACCTCAAGCTATATCGCCACGCTCCCTCAATGAACCTTGTATGACACTTAGTACATAGGAACTCCCCATTGTCTTTCGTGACCTTCTTAAAAAACGTAGGATCATAGCATGCAAGATAAGCCCAACTCTTGTAAGACAGAATTAAACCTATCTCCTTGTAAAACCAAAAGCCACGAATCTAAAATCACAGTTAACAAAATATGTAACTAAATGCAATTAAATATATAGTGTTCGGGGCTAAATAAAAAATCTATGTAATTATACCTCTTTAGCTGAAGCCAACTCTGAGATGGGTCAGGTAAAGCCGACTTCCCTCCCGTCATCAACTGAAACTCCAGAGGAGGATGAAGGATGACCACTTGGCTGTGAAGCTAAATCCCTAATGCTCAAGTATCTTGTATCAATAGAAATGATATTAACATACAAATCAGTATGCAAGAAAATGGGAATACACTATTATTGGGATAAACTATAAATCTGATTTGAAAAACCTCAATCTCGGAGAGATTCGTCAAGCAGCAACTTAAAGACATGAAATGATATGGCCACACCCTCTAAATCTCCTGAGTGTTAAGTGAACCCAAAGGCAGTTATTAGAAAATTACATAAATCAAGGTTATATAACAACAGTAATAGTAAAAATAACATATCTCATCTCTTGTTTATTTGACATAGATAGAGAAAAACTATTACTGGGTACTCCCTTGGGGCCGATAGGTAACTTGCAAGTTGATCAACGTAGTTATCCCATAGAGTATAGTGAAGCATATTATTCTTGCAAATAAAAAAAAGTTATAAAATAGGCCCCCCATAGCCTGGTACATCTCGAAAATAGCAATTTAAAATCAAAGGTGCTTAACTCTAAGTGACAAATGTGGAAGCTATTCCAAGTGGATCTGAACGTATGTTACGTCGGGCTTTTTAACAACATCCCGGGGTTGTATGCACCAACAGTGTCTGATTTAGCATCAGTTAAAGACACAATTCAGATATATAAAATATGTGATGAAGACAAATAAATGGCTCAACAGAAAAGTAAACATTGAAAGTTTTACCAATCAAACAGGGCCGTCAATATTCAGCGCGTTAAGAACTTTAGCGAATGAAGTGAACCTGTACACAATCAAGGGAAACATCGGATGCCTGTCGTTTGATTGACACTTCACCTTTGTAGAAGCATTAAATTAGAATATGCACAGATGCGGGGATGGCTTCCATTTCCCAACATTCTTCTTGACCGTGAAATGCATCATCGCATATAAACCCCCTCCTCCAATTGTTCATTCTGCTATGTACCATTGAGTTATCGTAGCTTGAATCCTTTTGCCCTACAACTCAATAAAGAAGTGACTATAATATTGAAATTAATAATAATTAATTTTGTGCAGTTTATGTTCAAATTAAACATGGATTTATTGATGAGTATACATCGCACGTTCGAAGAATATCCAGAACTAAAATAAACACATAAACATACTGTAGAACAGTGACTAAGGGCTGAAAGTAGGCAAGATAAAATGATCTACAAAATCAACTTAGAAATGCAATTAATACACAGTGCAATGATAAAGAAAAGTTGATAATAACGATAAAAAAATTATAGAAATCCAGATAGAATCAGACATATGTGACAACCAAATCTGGGAGAAAAAGGAAGCAGAATTAAAAAAAAAAAAAAAAAGTAACAAAGAAATGAGTAATGTATAAATCATATATAATAGCCACCTTAGCAAAAATAGGCAAAACGCGTGGGACCAAAACATGATTATATTAATCAATATTTAATATACAAAACTAATCATGTTCATAATAGGCAGCAACAATAGGTGAAAACCTTATAACAAAACAATGGAAATCAATATTTAATATACAAAACTAATCATATTCATAATAGGCAACAATAAACACACATAGGACCAAAACATGAGTATATTAATCAATATGACTTTATATATTAAATGAGAATCCCAATAAAGGTCAATATGTACAATTGGCAGTAAAGAATTAGGCAGTATTAGAAACAAAACAGTAATAACCAAATCAGCACCAATACATGTGCAATATGCAGTAATGTGACAACCAAATCAGGTGAAGAAGAAAAAAGTAAAGCAAAAAAAAAAAAAAAAAGAATCAGTTAGCATGAGACCAGGTTAGGACAACAAATTAAAAGAATGAATCCATTTTAAAAATACAAAATATGTCTAACTCTGATTTTAGCAATAAAAAGTTTTTTTTTGAATTAGGCACTGTTTAAAAAGAAATCCATTTGAAATATAAATTATACATGACAGCCACTTTAGTAATACAACCTTATATCAAAACAATGGAAATCAAACTATAGTTAAAAAAAAAAAAAAAAAATCTTCAATACCTCTTAACAAAAACAATGAAATACACAATAGAATTACATCCCTTAATTTCAAATACTAAGAAACTAGGCAGTATTATCTTAGTGGAAAAAGAATTAAAAAATCCTAAATACCTCTTACCAAAAATAATGAAATACATAATAGAATTACATCCTTTAATTTCAAATACTTATAAATTAGGCAGTATTTTCTCAGTGGAAAAAGAAAAGGAATAAAAAAATCCTCAATACATCTTAACAAAATAAATGAAATTCAAGTAGAATTCCATAACTCAATTTCAAACACTTTAAATTAGGCAGTATTATCACACTGTCAAAAAACTTAGAATGAGGCAGTATGAGGCCATTTTAGACAAATGGAAAAATATAAAAACAGAAATCCATGACAAATTTAACAACTACTTTAGCAATAAAACCTTATACCAAAATCATGAGATCCAAATCTATATACACTTAAAGTACTCAATTGCATAATAGGTAGGAATCAACGCTTAAACACAGAGAACTGATTAGTAGCTTAATTAATCCCAATAAAGGTCAAAGACCAAAAACAAAAAATACATGACTTACAAAAATTTCACCGTGGCTGACTAAGTAGATCTGTTCTACAGTAGCACATTGAACCAAGACGGTACAACAAGTAAATAACACCAAAACTTACAAAATTTTAAGTAAAAAAGAGTAAATATGTTCCACAGTAGCAATTTGAATGAAGATGCTTGACAAATAAATAACATAACAAATAAATAACATCAAAATAAAGACATAACTCATCATCCAATTAACAGCAAGTCAACTACACAAATACCCAATTCTCTATTATAGAATGGTACGGACAACTTCCTAGAGAGTCGGAGTAGAAAAGCAGCGTTCTTTTATAAATCAAAGGTTACATCAGAAAGCTTAAACATTACAGGAGCCATTAGTAAATAGCTTAAAAAAAAGTAAAGGTTCAATACAATGAAGAACCACATATAAAAGAATATAATCTCAAAAAGCAGTCAGTTGATTTGTAAAAAAATTTCGTAAACTCAATGTTATGGTTAACATGATTATATGTTAGAATGAAAAATAAGCCCTAAAAACATTGGGCTCTAGACACAAATTGTGGAAATAATTAGGGTAGATAACATTAGAAAGAATGAGTGAAAAAACTTTCAAAACAATGTTAATCGAAAATAATTTAGGAATACTTCATCGCATTGCAATCAATGGTAGGCGAATGACACAGAAAAAAATAAGACATACCAGAAATAATTCCATTCACAATAACTATCCAGAGGAAGTGTTTTAATCCAATACGACATCTGGAGAAAAGATATCACAATATACGACTTCCCATTGATACTTATCATATTTGGTACACGACACTGCCTCACTCTAAAAATATGCCAAAAATAAAATGAACAAATAAAATAAATTACCTGATTTAAAGAGGTGGAATTCAAATCATTGCATCTGGCCCATCAAAAACCCTATAGACAAATCCAACACACCCAATAGAGAAATCCAACACAAATCTATAGACTTCGTGCAATCGAAAACCCTAGCTCTACCGAATGATAATCACCGGACCGTTACCGAATGACTCCATCAAACCCATTGGAAAACACTATAGAAAAATCCAAACAAAAGTAAAGAAAAGAGAGTATACAGACACGGTCCAATCAAAAACCCTAGCTCGACGGATCTGCGATTGTTTATGTGTCCAACAAATCGGATAATATCAGCAATATTGTGAGTCTAAAATGCAGAAATCCAGCGAAACTAATGAAGATTGAGTTTCCCAATTTGGTGAAATGAAGTCCCCAATTTCCAAACAGACTAAAATTGAATGAACATAAGCGCAATATTGAAAAAGCCGACTCTACCAGAGTAAAAATGCAAATGACCAAATGTGGGAGTAAATAAAATAATATATATTTAATCAGTGGCCAAGATTTCATGATGGAATCAACCGCCGGGATGAATGTGACCAAAATAGAAGGTGATTTATGCAGGAAAATACAAAACAGAAATTGTAATGACTTTAAGTATGTATAGATTAGCACAAAATGTCAACTTGCTCTTGACTAACCAAAATCTGTAGAGACAAGCACATTTCCAATTTCATTTAGTTCATTTTTTGAGTATTGCTATTAGTGGCTGAGCCAGGCGCCAGTGGAGGAGTGGGACAGATGGATGAATCGTATAGTATACACAGCTAAACCTTTTTGGCTGGTCTTCCTCTCATCTAAGTTGAAGCGAGAAAGGATGACTGTTGTATGTTGAATAAAAATGTACAATAAATTTTACAAACACATTTGCATGATGAATCATGCTATTTGTAGAAAAGTTTTTACAATCACAGTAGTATCAATAATACACATGAATAAAATGGCCTAACCAAATTTCTAGAAATAATTAATTGCTGCTAATTTGAGGAGGAGGCTTTTGTATTAGGATTTACGGTGAAACTCAGATTATAAATATGAATTAATCTATTTGGTCTAGCATGCTGACAAAAACTGGAAAAAATTTACTTCATTATCCCTACTAATATTTTCTCTATTCTTTGTTGGTAAAATAACACACAAGGATAAATAAAGTAGTTTTGAATCATTTTTGTCAACGTGTTGTTATTTCTACTGATATTTTTTCTCTCATGTGTTGTGTGTAGGGATAGTAAGGTAATTTTCAACTCCGTTTGTCAATATTTTGTTGTTCTCATTTGTTCAAGGGGAAAATATATATATACATACACACACTGTTTTTTATATCCATACCACATTTTTATTAGAGTGAAGAACCCTAATTTTTATTATTTGTAATACTTACAATTTTCGCCATATTTTTCTCAAGTATCTTCGTTTAATTATCCCCATATTCTTAATAATCAGTATATATGTTCAAAACATTTTGTTTTTATACTTCTAATCTAGCAAAATATGTAGTTCTACTTTATAGAGATATTACATTTGCATTTATTAAAAAATTTTAGAAATTTCTAACAATGAAATTTTTAAAATCAAAATATTATATGATATAAGATGTTATAGTTAATAAAAGATTAAAAAATAAAAAGTATGATAGAACTAAGTTAATGTAAATGCAAAAATTTGAAAAAAAAATAAGGAAATTGAATAAATTATGTTGTGATGTAATTAATAAAAAGTGTGATGTCAATATAGTCACTCTTTGTCCAAATAGTGTGATTCATTTTATCTATTAAAGGAAGCAGTGTAATAGGATTCATAATTAAGCCTAGTTAATTCGTCAATTTTTATGTTAAAACTTGCCTCCATATAGGTTTGCATTAGACAAAATTAATTTTTAATTAATTAGTTTAAAATCTCATATTTGAAAAAAAATAAAAAATCATCATTCTTATTTTATTTGGGTAATTAACGTGTATAATTTGAATCGAACTAAATAGTAGTTTTATGGCAAGCAAGCCACAGATCTTTTATACACCCATATATATATATGTATATAAATATATATATATATATATATATAACGAAAGTATCACAACATCACCTTTTTAAAAGTGTTAGATAATTTTCATCGAACTAAATATGATTTCTATAGAATTATGATTCAACTTAAAAAAAATTAATTTATTATTACTTGTTCACAATCCTTGTAGCTGCACTACTATTAATAAGGGGAAAAATTAAGACATTTTATAGATAACCCTAAGACCTGAGTTGAATCGAACTTCACTGCAAAAAATTAATAGATGCCCTAAGACCTAAGTCGAATCAAATCTCATTGCAAAAAATTAAAAAGTTGACAATTATTTACTCGAAACATTTATATTTTAAAAAGCCAACAATTTTATCTTGCTAAAAATTTAACCATGATTTTTCAATTTTTCCCCTTAAAAAAGTCTAATAAAATGATAATTACACAGGAAATATCCGATTTATAATAATCAAATGGACAGCACACAATATTCAAAGGATATAATATAATCTCAGACGTCTAGCTCTATAAATTAATTATATCCTTCAATTAAATTCTATTCGTGTAGTCTTCTCTTTCGTCATCAAATCTATATGTTAACAAATCTGTATCCATTCTTAAATATGTTTGGAGCGTTGTGCGCAACAGAATTCACCAAGAAACTAACGAGGCTCAAATTGATGTCAAATGATGTAGACAAGATAAACACACTAAAACGATAATCGTGACACCTGAGTCGAATCTCACTGCAAAAAAGTGATATATATGTTTCGGCTTAATTGCATATTAGCAAGGATAACATGAATTACGAATATAAGGCTTGTAAAAAGTCACAATGGACTAGCAAATTTAGTGCATTATGAATCGTCCCATTAATTAATTATTTAATTTCTATATTAAGTAGTTCTGAAGTGAAGTCTCTTAAAAGTTCTTTTGTACACCTTCCTTTAAAAAGTAAGGCGATTAACGATCACAAATTTTCATTGTTCAGATAGTGATTACTTTAATGACGACAAGAATATAACAAAAGTCGGTAGATTATGAAAAAGGATGCCACTAATTGTGAGTATCGCTTCTGGTCGAAAATGCAAGAACCGACCTGTGGTGGCTATATATACACAGACGCTTTTTTACTGTATGATCAAGAAAAGCAATATCGTGCGTGTAAGTGATTAATCTTATCTGTTATGCATACTTCAATATTGTCCTCGAATAGGATACCATGTTATGTCAAGATCAACGTGAACTCTAGTGCGTTGAGATAATATAAATGATCAAGAAAATACTGAAGACAACGTAGATTATTATTATTAATCTAAATTTAATGCCCGGCTAGCTCATCAAGTTTTATTTTGTCATAAATGAAAATGTTATTTGAATTTCATCATGTTTTGGCTACATCAAGTGATCCAAAATCCAAATTCCATTGATTGTACTTTGAAATTACTTAATTGTTCTAATTATGAATTAAGTATAGTAATTTCTTTCTATGGAAATCAGTACTCTTGCCAATTCAAATGTGCTATCCGGAATATGATTAATCCGGCATATATGGGCTACAAAAGCTCGTAATAGTTGATCCGAAAAATTCTCGAGCATACCCAAAATGTCTCACCAAGCAAAATCAACAGTTTCTTGGTCACGATCAATTACAGCTAAAATCTCAATAACGAAAATCTCAATAACGAAAAGTGTTTAATACAATTTGGTCTCGTCTTTCCACTCTACTCGAATCCTTCATTTTTCTTAGTGCCATCGATAATTTCAGTCATGTATTATTTTTCTTTAAAACAAATTTAAAAAGTTGTGGTTTTGTAGTTTTAGGGTTTGACGGTCCTGATATAATGTTGCCACACTTGCCACCCAACTTCAAGAATCCCAAACCGTTCATTTTCGAAATTTAATGCAATGAAACATTAATTAATGTTTAATAATAGAATTTCAGATGTAATTAATGTAAAATATTCCCTCAAAATTTTGCCAATAAGAACAAAACATACAGTACACACATATATATCTTCTAATATTTGTTTACATATCAAGATGATCAATGCAAGATATTCTTTAGTTTAAGACTAACATTTATCATGAAAACTTCGAAATACCAATAAAATTCAGAGTAATTAATTATCTAAGAAATATATGTATTTTGACCAAAAATTTGCATGTTAAAACTTTTATTATGTGTGTAACATCTTGTTATGTGTGATCTTCTTCTTCATTGTATAAAATCGAAGTGATTATCATCTAATTAAGTGTACCAGTTCATGGCAGAAATCACTGGATTCGGCTGTCGAAAAACCACATCACCAAATGAAGGAGTCAATGGGAGTCGGCTGAGTATGGTGGCTAAAGAGCCGGTTTCATCTGTCCTCACCACGCTTCCTTCACAATTACTATCAACGTTCCAATATAGACTACTCGGGATCATTCGCTTGCGATTCATCGCATCTCTGCTTATCATTGCCTCCAATAAATTTTGCTCGTTTTCTAGAAATATGCTGTAGTTTGAGGCTGCTTTTGGCCCTTGCATCTTCTGTTGGGTAATTGGTGTCATTCCTTGTGGTATTGGTCCATTCATGTCATTCATATCATCCCTGTTTTGGTCCATAGAAATATTTGGGTTGTTCTTCTTGTATATCCGGCACAAAACCCAATCGTCGAGCTAGAGTACAACATAGAGAGAAATATCAACAAGAGACTATTAGAATCTGTTACGCTTTAACTCATTTAAAAGATTAAACGAAATTAAAAAGGGTAGTTTTATAATTTGATTACCCTTAAAGAGCCCTTTTTGTTGCCTAGTATACCACAGCCATGAGGCTTCGAGTTCGGTTTATTGTCGGCTAGTCGATATTCGTGCATAATCCAGCTAGTTTTAACACCCTTGGGAGGCTTTCCTCCATAGAAAACTAGTGCTTTCTTAACCCCTACTTGCTGAGTCCCTCCGGCTGTTAGTACCGGCTTATCGGTTCCGGTAGCCTTCCAATACCCCGAATTTGCTGCTCGATTTGGCCGAGCCCCATTTGGGTACTTCCTGTCCCTTGGACTGAAAAAGTACCATTCATGTTTGCCGAACACCGCCTTGGCTGATCAATGAGGAACCAAGTTCATTAGTGAGAACAAAACAAAGTACTTCAAGCCTCATTTAATGTTTTAAGTTTTAAACGAGATGGTTCATCTGACAACAGACGTTACCTGGGAGTTCCCACGGATCAAATTTGTAAAGCTCGATATCCGCTATTATAGAAGCCGGAAGAGGAACCGAAGCGGCCTTCTTCTTGAGGTAGTGGACAACAAGTTCTTCGTCTGTTGGATGAAAGCGAAAACCCGGCGGCAACTGTGGCTGTTGCGATCCGGTCGACGAATTGGTGCTCTCCATTTCTTTAACGATCAAGATTGACAATTCTAACAGCTTTTGGGCTTCGAAAAAAAATGTATCATAAGTGAAGAAAGAGCATTGTACGAATGAACTTTGATACCTTAGCCCTTTAATTTATATCGTATAAATTGGGATCCATGGTATTATGTTAGCGCCACAGGAAGGTTTAACAAAATACAACATATCGTGTAGTGCCACGTCACCTACTTATAAACTTCGACCAATAGCAGTATTACACGTAGAAGGCGTCTTCTATTTGCTAAGCAGGTGACTACTGACGTAATTAGGAATTTAGAAATGAGGATTAAGCCTCTAATGAGTCGACACGCGTAATTAAGTTATGACAAGTTTCATGGTTAGTGTGTGGGGCCCACTTGGCAACACGAAGACCCAATTAGCTGATCAAACTATACGCTTTCAAATGTCACGCATTTGTTGTGCTATGGGCATCAACTAGACTCCGTTGTACCAGTCAAAGTTGAGATTTGTTGTCTTGTTTTATCGATCGGTCTCCCGAATTTCCTTTCAATGAAAGTTAGACAGTTCAGTAATACGGCCGAGACAGTGGTATGACGTAACAAAGTTTCAGCGTCTTTATAATATTTTGACTCTTTAATATTATATATTGATTGATGTGTGAAAGTACCATCGAGCAAGGAAAAGATGTATTATGGTCTCATCTAACTTAATCATAGTCTAACCTTGTCGTTCTACAGTTCCATTGTTCGCTCAATTCCTTAATTAGTGCGATTAGTCGATTTTCTAGCTTTATTATCTTTACAACAACTTGGGTAATTTTATATATCAACTTCAATTAAAGGTAGTTGAGATTTCATTGTTACAATTAATAGTAGCTTTCTTTTTTCTACCTCAGTCGATGAGTTTAAGGGGGGTCGCATCAGAGAGCCTAATGCGTTGGTACCGAAGGCCCATTAACCCTTTTTGACACGTTCGATCTATCAATCTAATTCTTACATCAAATTCTTATTTTTCTTTGGAAAACAAAGTGACCCTACGTGTTGCAAACTTTATCCTGAAAAGCAAAGCAAGGGGTGCGGAAAGTAAATAATGAAAATTTTCTAACACCAGCAGTTAGTTTCTTTATATTACTATGTGGCCCAATAAAAAAATTGACGTATGCCCCCCAAGCAACATATTCATTCTCTATTCCGTCACCTCATCTGCAAAACAAAGGGGCCCGGGGTTGTAACCGCCCTAAAAAATAAATAAAATAAAAATAATGGGTGTGTTGACAGGCAATAGGAAGCCAAGTGCATTTCATATCTAGTTCAATTTAATACTGTCATCTCTTTCTTGTAACTAACAAGATATTACATGCCTTAAAATGATCTCTTACCAAATGTATGGCAAGATTATCCCGTCATATGTACGCATGATGGGAGATTATTGAGGAAATCTACACATAGTGGGCTCTCTTTATGTAAAGCCTACACAGTTGTCTCAATAATCTCTTACTATGTATGCGTATAGCATGATAGATTGTTACTGTATTTTTGTTCCTAAGCTCAAATATCAAATAATTTTTTATCTACATACTTGTGGGATCCACAAGCATTACCCACTTTTCAATTCTCATCTCAACTTATTCGTCTTTTCCTACTATATTAAAAGAGCCAACTCCGGTTACTATTCCCTGGAACAGTTCTGTACTTTTTTGCCCTTAATTCTTTTTAGCTTTATTACTATTTTACCCTCATATATATCCAGATGTTTCTTCATTCTATTTATCCCTCCCTAACCATTTTCTTTGTACCGAAGGTATCTCTGAATCTTCCTCCAAAGTCGTGTGCTCTCAGTTCTCTCTTTCTCATTCTTATTGTGTTCTCTTTCTTGTCCAGCTAAATTCTCTTTTTTATCATTGATTTAGGCTTTAATTTTTTGGTTTTTTGTGGCTATATTTGTCATTGTTTTCCGTTTTTTTACTGCCAATTTTTGGGTTCTTTTGGTTTGATCGTTGCAAAGGTTCGCTACATTGAGTGATTAATTACAGGTAATTTTTTCCTTTTGTTTTCTTCTTTATTTTTAGCTGTGATTTTTGGGGTTTTGCTTTTATCTTTTCCTTTTGTTGGGACTTTCTTTTTCCTGATTTTCTTACAGTCCTCTGCCCCCAAATCACCCTGTCCGAGCAGTAGCCGCTCAGTCTCTTTGTTCTTTGGAACGACTAGGAGCAGATGGTGTGAATTGAAAATGATTACTTTCCTTTTTAGTTTTATTGCATAGGTTTACAAAGTAATGATATTGAGTCATTTTGTCAAGACGAGCTCGACATTGTGCCGAGTGAAGGGCACGGTTCTAAAGGATTTTATGCTTAGTGATGCCTTTAACTATTCATAATATTTCTGGTCTTGGGATTTTCAGTTATGGTCTTCTATATGAAGGATAAAGAACTGAGAAGATGACTTCAGGAAAGTGAGAGGAAACTAGGATTGTCGATGCCTTTAGATCAAGTGAAGGAAAGAGCTACTCAATTGGAATCAGAAGTCACATTGGTGGAGAGGTACGCCCGTTCAACTATAGTTAATAAGGTTGTAACTGGTTTTTTATACAGATAGTGGGCATAAAGTTTTTGAAAATTGATAAATTCAATGTGTTCAGCTTTTTCTTATCCCCTTTATCTTTGAGTTGGGGAAGGATGAAGCAATGCAAATTGACAACTGTTTATTCTCATATAAGTTGTTAGTTATTTCTAGGAAGTTTCATACAATTTATGTGTTTATTCCTTAGTCCAGAAGCCACAATCCAAATTAGGGTAGATGAAAGCAACTTCGATACAATGTAGATATCAAAGTTTTGATTGGTCTAGAAAGATTTATTGGGACTATTCTTGTTAGGGCTTCTGTTGAATGATAATCTAGGGAGAAGAGAACTATTGTTCTTCATCTCTATATTTTAGGTCTTAAGTTTTTCAAGTTTCATGTGGTCATATATATTTATTTGTATGGTGAAATGGTCCTTTGGTTGCATGGGTTCTGATGAATGGTTGACAAGGAGGTCCATGTGTTTTAAATTTGAGGTGCATCCATGACTTTATGCAATTTATCATTTCATATTTCTTCATCATAAGATCTCAGTCACTGCTATCAAGAAAAAGAAAGGGAGAACTCTATAATTATTAATTCCTCCATTTACGCTCTCCTACACCATTTTTATGATTCGGGCAAGAGTCTATGGTAAGGCTTGGTTACATCATTTTTGTTACCTAATATGAGTCCAATAGATTTGTAAATTAATGCGAGGTAAAATGCTCAGCATGGAATGTCACCGTATTTTTCTTATATACATGCTGCTATGCTAGCATTGGCTCCAAGTAGTATGGTTCCAATTGAAGTTCAAAGAAACTCTTTTGTATGCAATGTGTGGATAATCAATATAAGTACTAACATTATAAACAAATATTGCCTGTAGAGTGCTTGCAATGAGGCCGGCAGGAATCGAAGACGCGTCAAAGCTGCTTGAGAAACAATTGGCTGCAGAGATATCAAAATTGACATTATAGGAGGCTGTATCAATTGCGCGAGCATTCAGTCATTATCTAAATTTGATGGAAATTGTAGAAACTCATCATAGGTAAATTGAATTCTATTGTCATTGTTGGATATGGTCAAAAGTTTTGTTACTCTCTTTTTATTTGGTTAGTACCTTCTAGGGAAACATGAGACTTATAGCACCATTCAAATAATGTTCTAATAGGTATTTAGCTGCTTTTGGAATACTGGGATTTGCTAATAACTCTGCCTTTAAACTTATGAGGAATAATCATCTAACCAATGTGGGTAGTTTTTAGTTTGTACACTGTCCATAGTTTAAAGATAGATTCACATGGGCCACATCCTACCCGCAATGGGTAATTTTTACACTTTCCATCAGGGGTAGGGGATCAAGATCCTTTAAGTTCTGACTTATTTAGTTGACCACATGAGAATGAGGTTCTCTATTAATGTGGCACATCTAACGCACACCTGATGAATCCCTACTTTGATATATTAAAGCGGGACAATCTGTCCTTTTTTATTAAGAAATGTTATATTAACCCAGAACTACAACCTTAAAATATCACAATTGCTCAAAAAAAGAAACCATATGATTTGTAAATTTGAATGGATATTACATTTTAACTTTCAAACTGGATTTATGTTTCGTTATTTGCCAACAAAAAAATATTGAAACATCAAAAGTTGCTGCATTTTATTCATGTTTGAATTTTTTTTTTTTTTTGAAAAGATTCATGTTTGAATTTTATTACAACACCACAACAAACATATTTCGACTATCAATTTTAGAACAAAAACTCAGCATCATAGGCAGCGCCCGTGCCGCACCTAGTACATAATAAAAGAACATACTGATATCAATCCTTCCATCTCTCTACAAAATTCTTTGCCATCTTTTTATCCTAGTAATCTTCTTGGTTTCCACTGCTCTAAAAGTGGTATTTTAGTTATTTTAAAAGGGTTAATTTGACAAATCGATCTCAACCTTTGAATTAATAATCAGTTTCGTCTACAACCTTTATTTTCACACTCCACAGCCCCCAACCTTTAAAAAATGCTCACAAATCATCCTTTTTTCCACTTTGCCAAAACATTTTCAACAAAATAACGATTATACTCCTTAAACTTTTTAAATTTTTTTAAAAAAAGTTTAAAGATAATTAAAAAATTAAAATAAAAAAGGAAAAACCCCACCCACACCCACAAGATTGGTTGCCCGAAATGGAAACATTGGCCCATCGCCGGAATGTTGCCATTCCGGCGGCAAAAAAGGGGGCGTGAACCTCCCCTCTATTTGCTATCATTTGGGGCAACAAATGGGGAGGGGGAACCCCTCCGGGGCTGTCGGAGTGCTGCCAGAAATGGTAGCAGCACAAATGAGGGGTGGGTTAGGTTTTCCATTTTATTTTAATTTTTAATTATTTTTAAACATTTTATAAAAAAATTAAAAAGGTTAAGGGGTATAATCGTCATTTCGTTGAAAATTTTTTGGAATAGTGGAAAAAAGGACGATTTGCGTGTATTTATTAAAGGTTAGGGGTTGCAAAGTGTGAAAACAAAAGTTGGAGATTAAATTGATTCTTAACTCACATGCTGGGGACAATTTGTGAAATTAAGCCCATTTTAAATTAAAAATTTGTATGGCATTATAAATCTATAAATAAACTGATCGTGGATAAAACCTAACAGAATTTTTGCATTGCTTGAGCTCCTCTTAGTCATTTCAAGAGTGACTTGAAGTAACAGTACACAGCACATAATGAAAATTCGAAATCAAAATGAACTGTATCTCTTCCTCATTCTCACCAACCCGTTTTTCCAACATGTAATTTGTTGTCGAAGTGTATGTATATATATGATATCGTAACGGTAGTAAATAGTGAACACATTATAACCTTCATAAATCACATATTATAGCAAACCTTTTGCTGCCATAACGGCTGCATACATTTACTGCTTGATCATCAAAATCACGAATAAAGCATATCAATAGAAGCAAAAGTAAGTAAATAAATATATATATTTTTATACAACATAGAAATTGGGGAGGGATAAGTGTGGTTTAAATCTGAGATCTCATATACGAAATGTGAGAATTTAATTACTGCAGTACTTATTCGAACTGCAATAAAATAAATAATTTTAGGAGGCTGCTAAGCTCACAACTTGTTCCCTTTGACCGGGTGCTCAAAAGTTTGTAGAATTTGACCTAAACAGTCGACGTCGGCTAGAAGAATAAGCGTCAACGTCCAAGTTCCAACGTCTAAGTTTTGACGACAAACAGCGAGACAAGAAAATTAGTTGACCCTAATTCTGGCATGATTATGATTTACAAATTTGTAATTTACATTTGACAAAATTTCCAATCTTTTTTTACTCAATTTCACATGTGGAAGATAGATTGATATTAACAGCTTCAGATTTCATTTGTTCCAAATTTGATAATAATAGAAGCGGCTGAACCAAGTTTATCTGCAGATAAGGTACCCCTCAACATTAAAACATGATGCCTATACTATCTCATTTTTTGTCCCTTAATTTCTAAATTAATTAGATTTGAATACTTATTGCCTTATTATGAGTGAAACATTGTTTCTTTCTGTAAATACCTCAATATCTGACCTTATTTCAATCGAATCATATAATATCTGAAGATTTAGATTTGTCTTAAAATGCGATGCATTGAGTTGGTAATAACTTAACAAGTTAAATTTAAATTATAACACATTTTTCTATTTAAATTCTCTGCACATTTCATCTTCCCAAAAACTAAAAGTAAAAATGTTCACAAAAAATATTTTTAATACTTATAATACGGTGTTCGACTCATATTTATATATATGACAAATTTAAATTTGATAATATTCTACATTTGTTGTTAAACTTCATTTTTTGAATGTACTGAATGATGATAATAGATTTTTCTCATTGTTGTATATGTGCTACAGATTAAATATAAGAATATAGATTGTCTTCTGAATAATCTTGAACTTCACGATTACTAAGTCAATTGATCTTATTGATTTAACTAATATATACATGTGTGCTTATATTTTCTATGGAGGTGTATTTTAATAAGTTTTTCTACCCGTATAACTCACATATGGTTAACTAGTTGTCAAAGAAACAAATGAGTATTGGCATCAAAGTGGGTTTCCATACCTTATATCTAGAGTTCAATTTCCCTCCCCCGACATTCCTCTTATCATATTAAAGAAGGTGGAATAATAAATAAATAAATGAACGGATATATAATGAAAAATGTTCTTTTAACTCACTTTTCCGAGAATATATTAATTCAACTTTTTAAATTCATATGAAAATAAGTAGTGTACTACTTTCATGGAATATTTATTATCATCTCCATGGTAGGATTGAAAATGGATCCCGTGGTCCTGCCTTGCTTCGAATTTTATTTATTATTAGTGCCGCACCCATGCGACAGAGGACATGTTCAACAAGAAAGAAGTAAATAAATAACGGAACTAAATTTTGCTATATTTAACAACAAAAAAGAATCCAATGTATAGTACACTATAGTTTTAAAATATTATCTCTAATAAATTAACGAACTTTGATAAAACTTGTCTAAAACAATAAAAATTATGGGGAAGTAATGTGCACCTAAAATCATTCAAAGTAAATTTGTCAAAAATATTAACGATTTATCCAGTCATGTAACAATGCTTAAATGAAAGAATAATTGGATAAAATAAGAATAACTACAAACTAAACTTCTTTGACACTTAGATTAGAATAAAATAGTAGAGATGAAATCAAATATATGAGTCCCATAAGTAGAACAACCCATATAACACGTGTAAATGTGATATTGATAATTATCTTAAAAGTAATTAAATTCAATCATACCATTGCAAGAAGAATAATATCACCCCTTTCTTTAACAATTAAAATTTATGCACCATAGTGGTAAATCATCAACACCATATACATCTAAATCAAAAACCCGATGTGATTTCAACAAATTCAAAAACACAAATGTAGAAGTTTGAGCACATAAACATTAAAAAGCCACTGTTAATTTATATAATCTACATATTAATAATAAGAGAAGTTTGTCTGGTATATTTTTTCCAACCAATAGTCTGGCTTCATAAGGATTGTCTGGCATGCTTTTTCCCTACCAATAGTCTGGCTTCATAAGGATTATGATAATATCATTAATAACGTCATTTGTGAAATTATGTTTTTTTTTTATTTTTTTGAATTATTTTTTTATCACATCTTCCTTATCTTTTCTTTTTCGAAATTTACATTGATTTCATCCGTCTTTTAATTATAAATAGTTAGAAATACAATAAGGATAAAACTTTCTTCCTTCAATTAAAAAATAAATTCACGTTTAGTATTATACAAGAAAAATGATCGGGGCGTCATATTTCCTTTTTGCCCTAATTTTTTTAATTTCTATTGTTATGCCCGTGCAATGCACGGGGTGAAAAATCTAGTTCTCATAATAAAGAGGTCTCAAACAATAAATCAAGAGTAAAAATAATAAAGTAAAAATACTTCCATATATGATTAGTAGATGTAGAATGAAATCTATAAAGTAAAAATAATAAAATTTAACAGGGTACTAAAAATCACATATCAAGCTTTACTACAGGAATCAGAAAATTCAATTCAAAATCTATTGGCCAGAGGCCCAGAAACAAGGATTGGAAAGAGTGAAACATATTTATAAAATACAAATTTTGAAAAGAGTCCTATTATATCCGAAATTAAAGACCTTCAATCAAGGAAATTCCAAAATTCAAATTAGGAAATGATGATGATAGAAAGAAAAGTGAGAAGAAATAGATGCATGAGACAAAATTGGAGAAAAAATTAAAAAAAAACTAAACGACCCATATCACAAATGGTGCCGCAAGCAACTGACGACAAGTGTTACAACAGAAAAAAAAGTGGGAAAAAACTAAAGGCTACTTAACTGCCTATATATATATATATATATTTGAATTTGTGTGACGCTTCAGATTGAGTTTATTTATTTTATTTGATTAGTTAATAATTAATTTAATTGTACAATTATTGTTAGGGATTTATTTATTTATTTTTTATAATAAAGGGGAGACATGGGAGGGGGAGACAAAGAAAGGAGTATGTGTAATTCTAACTCGAGACCTCTAACTCGAAATTTGAGTTTCCAATTAATGCGCCCCTTATTCAAATCACTTGTTGGGACCGCCCGGCGGGGGGGGGGGGGGTTGAAGTGTAAAGTGCAGCAAAGGTCCCCATCCTTTGCATTCATCTGCACTTGTCCCCAGTCTTTAGAATGAACTAATAGGTACCTAACCTTTACATTCATATACTTTCTTCCAAATGGATATATTTAATTATTAAAATATTAGGGACTATTTGAAAACTATTGAAACGAAATACTATTATGATTGAAAATTAAATTTAAAATTCATATTAAGTGAAATTATAGAGTAGTGACATGTGTGCATAGAAAAGCCATACATGTCAGTAATGATAAAATTCAAAATTAGTGTTTTGTCATTATGTGCACATATTACTTTTCTATACTTTTACGTGACATGAATTTCACTTATAGTAGGATTCCGTTTGAATGGTTTCTAAATGGATATTATTATTGTTATTATTATTATAGACGCATTTGGATGAAAGTGCAAGATGAATGGAGAGGTTGGAGCATATTGGTCTAGATTTAAAGACTGATGACGAAAGTGCAAATAAATGAAAAGGTTTTTTTGCAATCAAAATAAATGCAAAGGTTGAGGACCTTTGTTGCATGAGTAATGTTGCAAGAACACATCGAGTAACGCCTCAAGTGTCAACCCCTCTCACATAAAGAGAGTGGAACACACCTCATTAATGAGTTAAGTCTCACATCAGGTGAGAGGTGGCATTCGAGTAACGCGTCAAGTGTTATCTCCTCTCACATAAAGAGAGTGGAACTCACCTCATTAATGAGTTAAGTCTCACATCAGGTGAGAAGTGACATCCAACGTGGTACAATTTGAGTGGTAAAGTAGCATTTTTCTTTAAAATGAAAAAGTAAATTTTGGCAAAAAAAATATTGTTGTAATTAAATTTTGGCCTCAGATATTGAAAAAATATCGTTCTTTGTCTTCTCTCTTAGTTAAATTGACTAAATTTATATAATCATGCAATAGAGTTTGATAAACCCCGTTATTGCCTTATTTGTTTTTCTTGTATAATCGTATTGTTCTTTTCCCATTATTTATTTCAAAGCCCCCAACTAAATAAATTCTAGATCCGCCACTGATTATTTCAGATTATAATTTAAAGAATATTATTCTCCTTAATTACATGACATATGTAAAGATGGCTCGTGATTTTACTGAAGTGTTTACTTGCCAAGGTTACTCTAAGCTAATTTCTTTCTTTTTTTTCTCTCTTTTATAAGAACACAACGCACACACACATCATTAACAAAATTATGATAATTTTTTATATTTGGAATGGTATATATGCTACATACGTTATACTAGTAATGTGTGATATCTAAAATTAGAGTATAAAACGCTACAAGCGCAACGCCATATTATCCACGTTGCTAGAAGAAAGTACTCACACTATCCAAATATTGTGTACTAGACTAATTTTTCTAGAATCTCTTTTAAACATGAAAAATAGGTCTAAAAAATAGACTAAGAGTGATAGTTCAAATAGTTATGAACACCTCTTATCAGACAATATCTTGAGTTTGAGTTTATACAAATACCCTTACGCATAGTTCTCTCAAATGTATATGAAAAAAAAAGTACCTCTAAAAAGTATATTCATGTAATAGCTATATGCTTGCCTCTTTCCAACCTCTACCCCTCTATCTCACCTACCCTTCCTCCATCTCCAACCACTCAATGCCCTCTCTCCCCCATAGACAAATATATAGGCCAGATACGCCGCTGAGAATCTTCCTTTTATAAATTTGGGAACCCATTTATTTTAGCACGCTCTTCCGATCTAAAAACAAAATAAAAAGCAACTTGTGCCCCCTGAATAAGTTGAATAGGTAATTTGATATTGATGTTTGCATGTTACTTATCAGTATTGAAGGGCCATCTTACTATTCATGGTGGGGAGAAAAAGAGGAGGGAAAAGAAAAAAAAGGGGGGTGGTGTACGGACCACCAAATAATTATTCTTGTTTATTTATTATGTTATAAAAGTTGTTAATTATTCTTGCTTATATCTCTTTTATACCAAAATATCTATGTCTAATGAGATAATATAGAATAAATTTATCCATGATAATTATTCCTCCTCTGGAGTTAATGATAAATTTATCCATGTCTAATGAATCTAGAGCTGATATTATAGTGTAGAGTTGAATTTTTAAATTGGATAGTTATAATCCCGTTTATTAACAATCATGCTAAATATTGATTCCATTATTACATTTCTTTAATTTTTACTACTTTCGGGATTTTTTTTTAGGTCACTTTTCCATTTTTCGCTAGCTATATTATTACTGTATTTTGTGTTCCTGCAAGCACAAGGGGTGAGACACAAGATGTATAAAGAATTTAATCCAAAGTTTTTGTTAAAAAATACTTTAATGTTTTTAGGTAAAAGAATAAAATATAATTAAGTGTGATCACTTATTTTGTTATGAATAATGATATTTACATAAACTGATTGTCATTTCTTTATTGGTTATTGAATAAATCAATGCTCACTTATATTTATACATCTCTACCCTTCGTCTAATAGAGTAATGTCAACTAGACTCGAGACCGGTCTCCAGTCTAAATAAATAGAATTAATCTTTTACCATCACTAGAAGTATGTTAACAAAATACAAAATCATTTGGACGAAAATCATTTTTTGACACAAGAAGTACTAATTCGTAGAAAGTTGTTGAAAACATATAAATCTTAGAGATAAAAATGTATAAATAAAGTTCATGGACCATTAATATAAATAAAATGTAGTTCATTTATTAAAGAAGGTGTGTTGTTAATGTATTTTGCCTTTTAAAATAACATCATAAGGTTAGTTGTATTTTTCTAACCCTCTAATATAGGAGGCCTTTTCTTATT
Organism: Nyctanthes arbor-tristis; assembly: GCA_963692815.1. NCBI lineage: Eukaryota > Viridiplantae > Streptophyta > Magnoliopsida > Lamiales > Oleaceae > Nyctanthes > Nyctanthes arbor-tristis. The sequence goes on along the minus strand of CAVNYN010229277.1, from coordinate 39,030 downwards.
TCATAACTTGTTGGTCATAAAAACAATAATGTTGGTCATAAAAACAATAATGTTTTCATGTTAATTGTTATTACTTTTGAGCAGCTGGTCTAACAGTTTAAGATATATTAATTATTAGATCATATTTATATTTTCTGATCATATTTATATTTTCTAAACGTATTACATATAGGCTATAACAGATCCCTCATATACATGTATGCAAAACTTATATTTTACTCATCACATGTTAAATTAATTAATTTTTAAATAAATAATGCTGAAACTTGAAACTCAAAATTTCTGTCGGCTGCTGGAAGACCACATCTAAAAGATTACGCGGTAAAATCATGTTGCATTTAAATTCTTTGTTAAACATAATAGTAGTAGCAGTAATTTATATATTAATAATAAGATAAGTTTGTCTGGTATGATTTTTCCCACCAATCGTCTAGCTTTATAAGGATTGAAATTATATTTTTTTATTTTTTTCCTAAATTATCTTTTTCACCGCATATTCCTCATCTTTTCATTTTTGAAATTTATACTGACACAATCCGTCTTCTAACTTCTGTAGTTATGTTTTTCTTAGATTCAAATTTCCGTAATTTTTCCTCTTTGTACCTTATCATCGAATCTTCATCTGATCATGGCTTAAATCTTCCTATAGAAATTTGGATCTTCTAATATATTTATTTTCTTAACTCTTCGTGTATCTTTAATTTTTTATTTGAATTAATTTTTTAGAATATTTGATTTAATTTTTTATATTTTCTTAATTAATCCCTTTTCTTGACCTAAAATTAAAAATCAAGCAAAGGGATATATTTTCTTAATTAATTCATTTTCTTGATTTTTAATTTTAGGTTTCCAATCAAAGATTTCAATTAGGCGTCGTGTTGTGCTTGGGCTCAAATTGCTCTTTTAGTTTGGATTACCGTTTTACCACTTGTGTCAGAAATTTTTTTCTTTTTTTTTTTGACATTTTACTTTATTTTGTTTTGTTTTTGCCATCCCTCCACCAGCAATTGATTATTTTACTACATATGAATTAAAATTATGAATTGATCTCTCTCTCCCCATCTCCCTCTCCCTCTCCCTCACACACAAAGATATACTAATCTTGCTAGAAATATTATAATAAACATTTGAAATTTATTTTGAGCATGCATGCTTCAACAATCCTTGAATTAATTCTTTAAAAAAAAAAAAGAAAGAATTCTCCAATTAACCTACTTTACATATTTTAAATCTATGAAAAGTCAAATTTGACGGACTTCGGTTTGATTGGTTGTTTTTGAAAAGTAAGTATAGTCGCACAAATTGTACATTGCCACTGTTATTTTGGTGGAAATTAATTAATTATACTTATGTTATATTTGGTTGCCACTGTTGTTTTTGTGAAAATTAATTAATTATACTTATATTATATTTTGTAGAAATCTAATAGAAAATTGTTGTTTTCATGGAAGTTAAGTAATCATACTTATATTATATTTTATAGAAATTTAACAAAAAATTGATTGTTAATTCTATATTAACTTTGTTTTAGTATAGTTATTTTAATATTTATTTTTTAATTATAAATAGTTAGAAATACAATCATAATAAAACTTTCTCCCTTCAATTAAAAAAAATTCCAAGTTTATACTGAGAAAATAATCAAGACGTCATATTTTTTTTTTGCCCTAATTTTTTTTAATTTTATGTTGTTATATTCGTACAACGCACGGGGTGAAAAATCTAGTAATAATAAATAATAAATAAAAATATTGTTAATGATAATATTATTATTTATTATCGTTAGCTAAATAATGGGATTTTCCTTTCAGAAAAAGGGGCTCTATGGAGTACTGAACTAGATACTCCTGACCAATTAAGGACATGTATGTTAATTTAAGGGCTCTAATTTGTTATTTAATTTGGACCCTAAATCTCACGTGTAGTTTTCTGATTGGCTAGGAGTATCAAGTGTTCAGTACTCCTGGAGTACTAGATTTTTTTTGTTCTTTTTATACCTAAGAAGGGGGAGGGGCTAGACAAAACTTTACTGCGTCTTTTTTTAATTTTTATTTAGTACTCCACTTTTTGGTAATATATAATAATCGCTTGAAACTAATGAATGTTTAGATTTGTGACAGGTGATTCAGTTGTGTTTTTTTAATGGTCTAATAATGGGATACTCAAATAGCAGCAAGAGAAGAACTAGTCCGGCTATAGAAACAAGACTGGGTTTTTTACAGAGTCCGGTCTCCAATTACAAACTGACAACTCACCTAACACACGCTACATGACAGCATTTTATTGAAAATCGGGCTCTATAAAGACTCCGGCCCTGATTCTTTAGAAATTTCTATAGAAGAACAACTAGTTAACTGTTGTTGAACCCTTTGCAAAATTCTAATTTCAAGGATGACGCATACTACCTTGTGCAATTTTTCTAAGAAAACGATAAAGGCTCTGGTATCTTCCACTGCGGGCACCTTGCATTGTTTCTTTAGAATTTTCACTACCTTGTCGTATGATCAGATCATTGAACTTTAAACATGTCAATGGTAATAAACTTTAATTTTAAGCAATCACATCATTGAATTATAACACTTGAGCAATAAGGTCTAGACATCTAACCACCTGACATTGAAACCTAATATATATTTTTTAATACCCAATTATCGAATTTTCTTACAATGTAAAATAGTTAATGGTTTTAAATGACAATGCCTTATTAAATGTTTATATATTGAAAGGTTTTCTCGCACAAGAAGTTAATAAAGTATGAAACAAAAGAAGCACAATACATTCTGCAATCAAACATCAATTTAAAAAATAATAATATTGATAATGATATTTATCAGTACTATGATGATCAGACAACGGGCACCAAAAAACCCATTCATGTTTCCGCTTGGGTCATAGTATTTGAGTTTCTGGTGATTTTGTAAAAAATAGAATATCAGTTGTCTTCATTTCCAAAGGTCCCAAGTAGTGGATCAATTTGTATTTCATTTGAAAATGTTGCGGTAGTTGCGGTAAGACTTAATTGATGGTGAAATCAGTAGTGATAAATAATATTATTATTTTATAACCCAATTAGGGATAGGCATGCCAATTTGACCTGTTGATGATGTAGACAAGATCGTCGGTTAGATCAAGCACATGAAAAGTCATTAAGTAATTTTGACAGTCATGTCTCTACTTATAAATACACTAACAAAAAGTAGACAGTGTGTCCTAATTGCTCAAAAATCATACTTAGTGATATGATCACACCCTGAGCTGAAGTTTAGCAAACTGATTATAAATTAGGTTAAAAGTTTAATTCGTGACCATCGGTGAAATAAACCTTTTGGATCTAAAGCTTCTCCAAGACTTACCTCTCGACTATATATTGGAGCAGGAGCCGCCTTCTCGTTGCTCAGGAGTAGTAAAGCCTCAGGGCGTATGATATCCTTGGCTGATCCTTGAATAAGTTCTCCTATTGGTTGATCTCTGACTCTCATAATACGACATATCGATTGAACCAAGAAGGGCCTAACCAATTTCTACATCTCTCACTCTTCGTTTATTTATTTATTCTAAAAATTTAATAATAAGTTGACACAATTTCACCATGGTCAACATTGTTGCATTAGAGACATTTTTGGTATAATTAATGTCAATGACTTTTGCCACATGTGCAATGTTGACATTGTTGCCTTAGAGATGTTTTAACTGTAGGTGAAATAAACTTTTGGGATTCTTTTTCTTTCCTTAGTTTTCCCAAACGAACACATTAGGATTCCTGAATTCAATACTTCAAGCAAACTGCAAGGAGTCGACAAATTCGTAATGAGACCCAATTTATTGTTTAATTGGGATCCATTTACACACTTTTCTTGTTTCTACATGTCAAGCAGTATTCTTGAAGCACTAGAAATTTTTCCCATTTACAGAAAAGTAGTCATAATCAGATTGTCTACTAGTTCTCATTAGCCAAACAAAAGAATCATAACATGGAAGAAAAGAGAAGAAAAGAAAATAAGACATTGATTGCCTCCACAAGAGTGAAGTGATGGTGCAAGTGGAGAAAAGAATCGAATTGCACATTCTAAACGGTGGAGGTTCGTCGCGTACCCTCCAGTGGTCCCTATTTTTAAGCTTCCACTACATTAGTTTAGTTTGTCTTTTGACCATCTCTTATATGGCATTTGATTTTTATTTTTATTTTTTGAACAATCTCTCAAGGCATTTTAAGTAGTAGGGAATAAGTTTGCCCAAAAAAAAAAAAGAAAAAAGTAGTAGGGAAATAAAGATTTCAAAAAAAAATGAAATTAATTTTGTACACGATAGCGAGATGTCAATATATTTTGCTAATAGCAGAGCACGGAAAATGTGATTGAAGAACAACTAGGTTCTTTTGTAAGCTATGCAGGATTTTTACATATGTTGTAAGATGTCAAATCGAGTTTGCTTTCCATTTGGTTAAGATGGAATATATTATGAATCTAAACTATATAAAAATATAAATAAAATAATCTACATTACATTCACAATATGAATTTGGATCAAATGATCACCGTAGTCTGTGGCCAAGGGGTAAACGAATAAACTATTAAATCGAAAAACTGAGCTAAATTGCAAAAGTGGTTAGTATTAGTTTTTTTTTTAATTTTATAAATGAAATGATTTGATTTGATTTGAAAAAATTTCAAATTGTTTAGATTATTTTGACATTCGGAAAACTGCTAGAGCCAAATTGAACCGGACCTATTGGCTCGTTACTTTTAATTAAAATTTATTAGCGGGTAAGTAAAATGAGAAACAATCTCGACGGGCTCAAGTTAATTTATAGTTTTCAATGAATTGGCTGATAACCTATTATCGGGTGAGTAAAAATTAATTAATTGATTTGTCTGATTTTGAATTAAGGGTGAATATTCACACAACTATTTTTTCATAATCAGACCGTGCTCCTAATTACATTGCACATCTTTAGGTCTTCGTAATCATTGTACTTATGCTCTTAACTTTTTTTCATCATGTTTTTGTTTTTAACCTTCTATTAATTGAAATATCTTATATTTAACAAAAATTTTCATCCAAAAAGTTTGAAAAGGAGCTACATATTAAACAAGTAAAAAGGGTAAATGATTAAGTGCAAACTAATTATTTTTTTCATCGATTAGGAATCCCATGATAAAAGAAATTGGACTAAAATATTATTTGAAACAAGAAATATTATTTGATAAAAAAGTTACAAAAAAAGTGATAAAAACATATGAGTGTAAATGGTAAAATAAATAAAGTTCATGTACTATTTATATAAACAAAACGTGGCGTATTTATTAAAAAGTGTAATGCCAATATAATTTTTCATAGTTAACCTTTTTTTTTTTGGAACAGACATAGTTAACTAACTTGTCTGATTTTAACACTTCAATGGGCAAATTTTTAAAATGATTTTAGTACAATTATTGAAATTTTTATGGAAAAATTTTTAGGGCAGTTACTTGAACATAATTTTTGAAAGATTTTGACAGTTTTATGGGTATATTTTTCAACAGAATAGCACTTTCACAAGCAAGTTTTGGTAAATTCTTATCTAAACCTGATGCTACGAGTTTTTATTATTTCTTTTTTTTTTTTGAAGGAGAGTTTTTATTATTTCTTAAACATCTTTTAGTGGTTATTTGTTAGTGGTTTAGTGAAATTTGGTATTTTTTAAGTTTAAAGTTGATATTATTATTCAAAACACATATTTGTGTAATATGAGATTTATGTTAAGTCTCTATTTAAAAAAAAAAAAAGGATTTATGTTAAGTCATCATACTTTGAATCAATTCTAATCACGTCAATGGATAAACCTTGATTTAAGATCAAACCAAATCAAAAAAATAGATTTGGTTAGAAAAATGATATGGTTTAGCTCAATTTAAAATTTCTCCGAACCAAATTCAATTATTTTACTTCAAGATAAATAAAAAATCGCTTTAATCAAATCATGTTCACCCAACTGTGCTAATTTCTTATATAAATTAATTTAGGATAAGCTAATGCATGGATCCTCCCCCGGTCCCGATTCTTTGGAGATCGGAAGAGCACACGTCTCTCATTTGTTTTTCACAAAGATTAAAAAATCTATTAGAAATACATATTTTGTGATCCGTGTTCTTAATTTGTCCATATTTAAGAGTATAACTCAAAAGTGATAGTCAAATTAAAATATTAAATAAGAATATATTTGTAAAGTAATGTAAATTATACTTTTTAATATAAAAATGAGACTATATATTTGAAACATCTAAAAAAAATTGGACTAAATAATCAGGACAGAGTAGCATTAAACTTAACAAATTACTTACTTTTCATTAATATATTTATTGGTGTAAAATAACGTGGATATCATTTTTATTGGGACTAGTATAAATAAATTAATAAGCAAATAAATGCTTGCTTTATTCTGCCGCAACGCATAGAATAGACGCACAGGTATTTACAGCTTCACTTAATCGAAATTTATCCCCTACTTTGTTTATGACAAAAATTAACCGATAACTCGATTTCTAGTTATTCGTGAGACATTGTATTTAATAGCCCTTTTACATATATATATATATATATGATTATAAGAATAATAATAATGATGATGATGATCCTTCGACATATTATTTAATCCTTAGTTCATGAATACTTGCTTAACTAGGTTGATTTCAATTCTTAATCAATATTTTATATTATTATTACCTTCCTATTCAAAAAATGGGAGATATTGTTAGTGTAACACATCCAAATTCGAGCGAAGGAATGCTCCTCACTCATTTCAACTTTGGATTATCCTCGACTACAATATTGTTTTTATTGCAAGCTTTGTTGCATTTTTCCTAATGGTGATACGGATATGTTTCTCCAATCTAGGTAAATTGACTTTTCAATTCTTATTCACACAGTCTGTATACTTTGTTTGCCGAAGTGAATAGAGCCCGCGATGCGGTGTTTCACTTCGGTACACACGATTATCCAACTAGTTTACTCTAGAAGCACAAATATGTCATGTTATCAAGATCACAAGTTTTCCACTCACATCAATTGAATGATAATGTTTAGTCCGGTTAGCAAATTATTTTTATTACAAAATAGAAATAAATTTAATGGGAATATAAGTGGAATGCTCTGACAGAGAGAAATATAAGTGGAGAATATGTTTATGGTAGATATATGGGTGTTATAAAATAGATATAGATATCTGTTTTGTCCAAACTCTTTGTTTCTTTTTGATATATTGGGGATACAAGGAGGGAGGGAAAATAAGCTAGAAGCATGTGTGATTCAAACTCAAAACCTCCTGTTTAAAACATGAGAAACCTAACTACTGTAACACTTATTTAAACAACTCCAAACTCTTTGTTATGAAGTCGAAATCATTTGTCAATCCGTTGAAAATGTTCCATTGCTCAACGTATTATTTTGATACATTTCTTTAATCAATAATACAGTAGTCTTGCTCTCTTACTACCAAATTGACATGTTATTATACCAATTGGCCTATAAACATAGGAAATGGAGATGTGGCAAAAAAGGTAACTGGTACTTTAAAAATTTTCAACCACCTTTGAGAGGTGCACTTATGGCACCTCTCTTCCCATGTGTGCTACATATATGTAAGCCAATTGAATAGTTATTTTTTATTAGTTGGTTAACTTGCATTGGTTGATAGAATAACACGTAGATTTATTGGCACGGATGTTTTTCGTGCCACTAGAATCACTATGAATATTATTTATTATCAGGCGGTAGCAATTATCCAATTATTATCTGACTTTGATCAAGCAACATTCAGTTGTGGTCTAAGCCACAATGTGAACAAAATTAATAGAGAAAGAACCGTCATATATCACCCAATAAAATATCATTTATTAATATTATTTTTCATATCTCTATAAATCTCTACGAGAAAAGCATGCAACTCCAGACCAAAACTGGTCTACTACCTACCTAGTGAGTTACTATGAGAAGATTTCTTTTTTTTTTTTGAGTGCGATTGGGGCAATAGAAAAAACGGCGAAATCCGCCACACCGAGCCTCCATAAATCCTCATCCTCTCCTGCACTTTCGCCAAAAGAAACTGCTTTTTTTTAATTCGGATTTGCGTGATTTTTCGGAATTGCCAAGAAAATAAAAAAAATCCATTTCAATGAAAGCTTTGGTTTTCACATTATTCATCACATCTTCCCCTACCCCTCTATATAGCCTTCTCTCCTCAAAATCACTTATTTTATCGCCTCGTTTCCCCATGTCCACAAATTTTCTTGGATCCCCAAATTTACTGAAGCCCGTCTTCCCGGTAAGGCTCTCTGCCGTTCCTATGGCGACTTGTGTACACTCCTCAAGAATAGAGGCGCCTCAGACAAATCCAAACAGAACACAATTGGAGGACGATGCTTTTAATAATTATGTAAGACACCGCAGCCCCAAGTTTTCTGATCTTGTTTCTTGTGTGCCCATTTCGGAAAAAAAGTCAAAGGCTCTCCATACGCATACTGTTTTTGATGAAATTGGTGGAGAAGAAGATGAACTCAAAGATAATTTGTGGCAGCAGATGAAAGCTGAGGCAAGGTCAGATATTGACCACGAACCCATCTTGTCTAAGTATTATTTCAGTTCAATCTTGTATCATCATTCTATGGAAAGTGCTCTTGCAAATCATCTTTCCATTAAGTTGGGTGATTCTAGCTTGCCCAGTGGTACTCTTTATGATCTTTTTGTGAGTCTGCTCACAGAGGGTCAAGAAATCATGACAGCTGTTAGGGATGATTTGAGGGCTGTTAAAGAAAGGGACCCTGCTTGTATAAGTTATGTCCACTGTTTCTTGAATTTCAAAGGGTTCTTAGCATGCCAGGCTCATAGGGTTGCACATAAATTATGGTCTCAAGGGAGAAAAACTCTTGCCCTTCTGATACAAAGCAGAGTATCTGAAGTATTTGCAGTGGATATTCATCCTGGAGCCAGAATTGGAAGAGGGATTTTGCTTGATCATGCAACAGGAGTTGTGGTTGGGGAAACAGCAGTGATTGGGAACAATGTTTCAATCTTGCACAATGTGACTTTGGGTGGCACTGGGAAAGTTTCTGGAGACAGACACCCAAAAGTTGGTGATGGGGTTTTGATTGGTGCAGGAACTTGTGTACTGGGAAATGTTAGAATTGAAGATGGAGCCAAGATTGGTGCTGGTTCTGTGGTGCTGAAACAGGTGCCTGCTAGAACTACTGCTGTGGGAAATCCAGCTAGATTGATTGGGGGAAAGGAGAATCCAATCAAATTGGACAAGATTCCTAGCTTCACAATGGATCATACATCAGATATATCCAAGTGGTCTGATTATGTTATTTAGATCAATTTTCTAGTAACTTGTTTTAATGTCTTTTATTGGAATATGGAACCTTGGGGCTTTTCTTGTGCTTTTAAGACGGAGCCTGAGCTCTTCTGTTAGCATAGAGAAATTCTTAATTCTTGTGCTGGTGTAACATTGTATGTCTCCAAGGAATTATGTTTCTTTTCTTAGTATCCAATCCTATGTACTAAACATGCTATCTTGTCTTGTGTGTTGTTATAAAATTGACCTTAGATTCTGTGTTGAATTGGTACGCAATCTGTGAATCAGCATCTTGGTAATGCATGCATCTTAATTTTCTTCTTCTTATTATTATTGAAAATCTCTCTTTTTGGAGTCTTTTCAGCTCTCTTTTTTAGTTATCTACCGTTTAATATGCCAATTTCTGATAAATGAATGCTTATCCTGTCAAAATTGAGTGTCTATCTTTGCATTCTCGACCATGTTTGGTAAGCATTTAAAAACCACTTCAATTAATCAATCAATTTAAATTTTAAACTTTAGACACATCGTAACACTATACACCTTATTGGCATTTTTGCATCCATCACTCTCAGTATCATAACAAACTTGTGCTTCTGAAACTTATTAGAATCATTGAAGTGATTTTGATTAAACATGACATTTGGTGTCCTTACTGCCCCAGACGCTTAGAGTATGTTTGATATGAAAAGATAAAAAAGAAAACATTTTATCCAAGGGGGAGGTGAGAACTGAAAAAGAAAACATTTTCATGGAAAGCATTTTATCCAGGGGGAGGTGAGCACTGATTTCTAAGAAAAATGAAAAAAAAATATGCTTAATAGAATTATACTATGGAATTTGAATTCTATTTCCACTTATGAAACGAACACGTAAAAGTTAGAATTTAAATAGAAAATTTATGCAATGAAACACACCCTTACAGATGTTATGACACAATACTAGTTGTTGATGTGATTTGTAAGAATAGTGCTGTATTAAACGCCTTGTATTATACCACATCCCCATATAGTGCTGGAACATATTATCATTACAGTGTGAAGAAATTTCAGATCTTCCAATGTGGTAGTTGAACATATGGACAAGTGGATTGAAAAGAAGTTGAATAATAGAATGAGGAAACCCATTCGGGTTTGGCTTTGGACTTTGGTCTACAAGTAAAAACTTTGGTTTAGATATGGGAGAAAAAACTTTGAACAAATCTTGACGGGCTTATTCAAGCCCGTTCCTTTATCATGACCTGCAGTGAATTTCGATCATTGGAGGTCATCTTAAGTCTAGGTCTTGCAATTAAGCAATTTCAGTTTTTTGAATTAGTTCTCTTTGATTTTTGACAGTATTCATCCTACTGCAATTTAGAGTTTATCAGTTTCCTCTCCGGTGCATTTTAGGTCTTCATATCCTTAAAAAAATTTTGTTTGAATTTCTTGTTTCGTGCAACATCATCTATGTGCTGAGTGCCCTTAAACAAGGGAAGGGGAGATTTTCTTATAGTGTCCATTGGACACCAGTTTAGGAGTTCAAACTGTTATGCGACAAGTGTCTATTGGACACATTAAAAGATAATAATCTCATTCTCCTTCCTCTCAATGTGTTCAATGGACACTTACCACATTATAATTTAAACTCTATAAATAGTATCTAATGGACATTAAATAAAAAACTAGAAATATCATTAATATCAAGGATCAAGGAAGCAAATAAAAAACTGAAAATAATAATAATAATAATAATAATAATAATCCCTCCGTCCCAAAATGATATTTTTCTTTTATTTTTTTATCTGTCAAAAATTGTATTCCTTTTTCCTAATTTAATTTTTTAGTTTTCTAATGTACCTTCTTTTGTAATAAATAGATATCAAGAGCAAAGAACAATTAAAGTGAAATATTACATAAATTAAAAAATATTTTGAGAAATATAATGTTAGGTTGTTCATTTTCAATAGTAGTAAATAATATTTTCTTAATGTATGTAAAAAAATGAATTGAGAATACCTTTATTAGAGAGAGAAGAACAGTAGTAATAATAATTATTAATAATAATAACCATCGTCATCATAACCATCCTAAAGTCAACATCTATTCATAGACTAGACTACTAGTTAACCACTCTTGCATTGTGAAGCACATGCAGAGCTAGGAGTCTTAGGGTCATATATGTTTTCTTTATTCTATAATAATAATAATAATAATAATAATAATAATAATGAAGCTAATTTTAGTTTTTATTTTTCAAAATACATGAATTCATCAACTTGTTCTAACAAGTTATATATGTGTGGATGAATATTTGGATACATTAGATTTATTATATTCAATACTTAAGTTAATTATAATACAAAAATTGTCCATGATGCAAGATGATTATCAATGTGCAAGTGGTAACAAAAGACAAGAAAGTAGATTATCTATCATATAAGAATCTATACAAGTTGATTATCTATTGGACAATGAATAATCAAGGCAAGTGGTCTATCTAATAAGATGCAAGTGGTGGAGCAAGCAACTTGATCATTTGGATGTATAACTTGCAATTTCATTATCAAGATTGTATATTTTAATTATAAGATTGTATTTTATATATGACCATTTTGTCCCTTTCTTCATCTATAAATAGAAGGGCTTATATGCTTCTTTTATTTATCTCCAACAAAAGAGTGAAAATTTCCTCTCTAGTCTCTTCTCTTGTCATTCTCTATTTTCTTTAATATTGTCTTTAGTTTATTTAGTTTTATGACATGTTATCAACACGAGGTTCTAGCCTATTGAGCAAGGTGTTATAGCCAAAGTTAGTAAAGATCAAACAAGTTATTTCATCCTCATATCAGAGGTAAACTTTCCAAACCAATCTCTACTGCACCTATAATGGCCGGTTCTCATTATATTTATACATATACTATCTATATATGTTATACGGTCTATTAATGGCTGGATTTATCTATTATATCGTTCCTATATTATTGAATTTATTGTTTATATATAACCCTTGAAGGGATATAAATTGTTGCTAGGTACCGCATCTATAGACGGTTTATGATTCCTAGCAAGACATCATCTTGCTCCCGAAGAAGTACATAAGAATATTTTGTTATTCATGAAGAATATCACATGCTAATAGACCATATTGTTCTTGAAGAGCAAAAAGGAAAAATTACAAAACTCATATATGTAGTAGTTGATATTCTTAAAGTAACACAACTATAAGTCTTATATATGTTGATATCCATAAAGTTAGATGACTTTAAGGTATGACTATTTATGTTTATATTAGCATTATATGTCTAATTTTATGTTTTTTGAAGTGTTTACTTCACATAAGAAAACACTTATGCTCGACAAATTAGCAAAAGAAACTATAATGTTAAAATTTAACTTCTTCATGCATGAGTAGCAACTTTGAGCTTAAATCTGTATTTGCTGATATCTCTTTTACATATGAAACCAATTTAACATGATAAATATATGAGTCTAGTATCACACGAATTTTACTGTTTGAAAATTGGACATCAAATGAGTGAGATATGATTTTTCTAAGCAACTATGCTAGTACTGTCCAAATTATAGTTTAGAATTATATGGCATAGTTTTTATCACTTTTACTTGTTCTATATGTCATAATAGTTTCTCATACTTTCTATTTACACTTTTACTTAATAGACAAGATCAAATGTGGAAAGAATGAGTAGATTCATGAATTGTATGAATATTAAAAAGCTATGAAATTTGACTATGTTATAAGAGATACAAAACAAGGTAACTAGTTATGAGTAACATTTAAAATTTCATACAATGAAACTTTATTATGAGCATCAATGAAGTTATAGATCTTTAAATCTTGTATTTGAATATGAATATACATATTCCCCTTATTATTATTTCTTGTGAATGAAATTATGTGTCAACAATTATGGTTTCCGGAAGAAACATAATGACAAACGATTTTGGGAAGGTTAAATATCATGTTGTATTTGTTGAAAGATTATAGCGTTATTATCTTTGAGCAAGATAAAGATTTACTTGAAGAAACACGACTTTTGAAATATATTAAGACTCTGGAAGATTCATACACAAAATATGGTTTGCTCTTGAAAAGTTCAATATTATAGAATGTAATATAATATCCATTGTGTTTCACGAAGAAACAAGAACTTTAGAATTCTAGTAACTAGTAATGATCTTGAAGATTATTATGTTGTATTTCATTGCACTTCTCTATTGAGTATAATTTTGTTCATATGATTGTAATTTCCTGAAGAAACACAATGTCTCCAATTTATTAATAATCTATAAGATTATTTCGATGTAAAATAATATTTTATATATATAATTATATCTCATATTCCAGAAGAATATGATCAGTTTCGGAATTTACCCATTAAGACTTCTTGAAGAAACACCATATTATATTTGAGTCTAATATATTTAGCTCCTGAAGAACATAATGTATAATATTGATGTGATACCTAAAAACCAAAAATTTATCTCATATAAAATATACATATTTGTCGTATTCTAATTGAATATAGTGTTGATCTCATAGAGCACAATATATAAGATTCATTACTATATTTTCCTAAATCATAGACTAATGTTCCATAAGAATATTTTGATATTACCACTTTTTAATTGTTATATATGTGCATCATTATTAGACTAATAAGTTGGTACTCTTGTAGTAGCACAGCTTATCATAATATTTCAGATGAATATTATATGCTATTGAAAAATAAAATTATGTTATATACATCACAATTTCAATATTCTTGAAGAATTATACATCAATACTCCAGAAGTAGTAATAAATCAAATAAATGATATTTCTTCTGATGAGTACATTTATACAAATCTAAATATGATATGATAATTCGTTACTCTTGAGAAAGGGTAATACTGTTTATATTCTAGAAGAATATAGAATCCTGATGATTCTAAAAATTTTTAAATGATTGATATTCACATAAGTTTCCTAGTTAGAATCTTGAAGATTTCATATGAGTTAATCAACAACTCATAAATTTCATTATAAAATAATATTCTATTATACTCCTCAAGTAGCATAAATCTCAGCTAATACCATAAGAAATTTTATAATCATAAATAAAGTGATACTTTCGGAACGATTTTAACATATTTGAGTAGAAGATGTCATATTCTACTAAACTAAAAATTCAATTATTATTTGAAAACTCTAGAAGAGTTAATTTATGTTAATTATCTTAGTTTGTACTATAGAGTAATTGGTACAAATTTACTTGTTATATATAGAACCAGAAATTCAATTTTAAGAGTATTTTGTTTGGCATAACCGGTCAGACCATCCCGTTTTACTCTTCCGATCTTAATAAAGAAAATATTGAGAATGGAATGAAGAACTTGAAGATTCTTCAAAACCTTATATAATGTTTATTATCAAGGCTAACTGATTATAAAATCATTATCACTAGTTAAATTTGGAGCATGGTTCTAAATGCGTTCGAATAAACTTTAGGGTGAATTCTACGGGTGGGTCCATTCACCCTCTATGTAGACCATCTAGAATACATATATGATATGCATATTTGGATCCACTAGATGTCACATGCAAGTTACGACTCGTACATGAAGTTTGCGAGATTGTTTATTTGAACTAGTTAGTGAATCATATCCCAAGATTATCAGTCATTCGGGATATTTCATTGCTTATAGTTTAGCAAAATTGAATTAGTAAATGCCTCAAGCCATTTGCTATACTATTTAATGAGAACAATCTTTGTGCTTTCACATGCAATGATATTCTCATAAAACTTGCCAAATACAGAATTATATATGACCCCTTTTAAAATTGGCTTACAGTCATAAGCCTACATCAAAAGTTCATAGATGCGATACTTGTATAATCGCTCCACCACGAGAACTGCGATGGATATTTATAAATGCTAAGAATGCATATATGGATTTGAGTCCCTCTGTATAGAATTTGTGTTTCATCGCTGAAGGATGATGCATTATGGAATAATTTAAGGATTGTTATCTAATTAGATAGTCTTCTTAGCTTGAAGGGGAGGAATTAATAGTTGGTAACAAATAAATGAAATGTATTATTATCCTTGCATTGTAACGCAAACTTGAAGTTTGCAACACAATTTGCAGTTCAATATAATTTCTGACCGCTTAGTTACCAAGTTTAAACTGCTCCAACTTGGATTGATTTAAAATCCTATACGAGGATTTGATATTTACATTAGCATGTCTGAAGCATGATTATGATTGACTCCAAAAAGAAATATCCCTTATAAGAAAACGGAGCAATATATGAGATGGACATATTGATGCATAATACTCCAGAAGAGTATATAGACATAACTATTTTAAAAAACCCCTGAAGAGGTTCAGGTACCTAAAATTACTAGAATAAAGAGATCTCTACAAGGTATGTCTATATTGGGATAAAATAAAATCAACAAGAAATACTAGTCAACCAAACATACTCGTGAGTTTAGTGATAGCAAGGATGATGAATTATATTTCTTAAAAGGAAATTGACATATAATATTGGCCAAGACACAAAGATGCAATCTTGCATATTGCTACAATGTCAATAAACTATCATAAGATAATTATGCTAAAGTAGCATTAAATATGTGGTGGATATAACTGAAACCTGAAGTTTCATTCATCAGAAAATGTATGAATATATATGATGAAATTCCTGAAGGATTTAACATGCCCAAAGCATATAAAGAACTAGAAGTTCTTATATACGTTGTTAACTAATCTAAGGATAAGATATGTTGTACTCTTTTTTCCTTTGACTGAGGTTTTGTCCCACTGAGTTTTTCTAACAAGGTTTTTAACGAGGCAACATTAATAGCTTATCCGAAGAATGATGTATTCTTTTTCCTTCACTTGGATTTTTTCCCATTGGTTTTTTCCTTGTAAGGTTTTAACGAGACATATTTTTTATATAAAAAATGTCTATGGCATATCAGACATTAATCATGCAAAACTCCTGAATAGATGATACTACTTGAAGAAGAAAATATTTCAAAGAATTGAAAATATTGGATAGACATGAATGACTGAATATGAGAAACATTGTTTATTGAAATCAGAAGGAGTAGCTGCACTCTTTTTCTTTCGACCAGTTTTTATCTCACTGGGTTTTTTGCAAGATTTCAAAGAGGGGCATATTCTGTAAAGAAATAGTCATCCAAGGGGGAGTGTTATGAATTCATCAACTTGTTCTAACAAGTTACATATGTGTGGATGACTATTTAGATACATTAGATTTATCATATTCAATACCCAAGTTAATTATAATACATAAGTTGTCCATGATGCAAGATGATTATCAATGTACAAGTGGTAACAAAAGACAAGCAAGTAGATTATCTATCATACAAGAATCTATACAAGTTGATTATCTATTGGACAATGAATAATCAAGGCAAGTGGTCTATCTAATAAGATGCAAATGGAGGAGCAAATAACTTGATCATTTGGATGCATAACTTGTAATTTTATTATCAAGATTGTATATTTTAATTATGAGATTGTATTTTATATATGACCATTTTGTCCCTCTATTCGTCTATAAATAGAAGGGCTTGTATGCTTCTTTTATTTATCTCCAACAAAAGAGTGAAAATTTCATCTCTAGTCTCTTCTCTTGTCATTCTCTATTTTTTTTTTAGTATTGTCTTTAGTTTATTTAGTTTTATGACATTTACTTTAATATTTCCGAAAGCACATTTTACTCAACAACAAAAACTTTCACATTAAAAAAAAAAAAACTGAATAGATATTTTGTGATTTCGGGCGCTTTTAATATGTAAAAAATTGAAAACTGATGTAGAAAGGAAAAGGCTATATAGCACCACTGGTGTCGAGCACCAATCTAAATGGCTACATAGCTGGCTGGAGACCCATATAACCTGGCAGAATCTTGTCTTGTGAATTGTGATTAATTAAACTGAGAATAAAATAAAAAAAAAAAGAAGATAAAGACCAGCATTAATTAGTCCCAGTCCCAATGCAAGTGAACTTCTGTTGTCATCATAGAACTCTCCGTCTTTCTTCTGCAAAAAAAAGATCCGCCGTCCCACCTCCCTCGGTCGTGACCACCACCATCCAATGAATTTTAGCTTCCACAACAAATGACTGATAATTCTTTGCCACATTGATGCCATTTCAAGTTTTCTTCGTGCACCTATGTGAATCTCCCTATTGCATGAGAAAAATCATGATTCTTGTGGACTCAACCCATGATTGTGCTCAAGTGTGAAGGAATTTATCTTGCACTTTCCATCTATGAACACAGTACCAGTAATCTTAGCTTTGCACCCAGTTCTTGTCAATGCGTTAGGATTTAGGTAATTTGGCTTTTGACTTGTTGAGTTTCCTTCTCGAGAACATGATAAACTCCACAAGAATCGCTATATAGGTTGAAGCTTTAAAAAAATTATTTTTCTCCATCCACAAGTTCTAAAAACCTTTCGTCGTCTCCTACGGAGGATACAATAGATCACCGGCGGATGGCGGTAGTTAGGGTAGAGCTTGGTTGTAAAAGAAAAGCTAGACATTTCTGTGCCGAGTATAGACGTTTCCGTTTTTTCAGTTTGCAGTGGGGACTGCAACAGGCAAAATGGGTAATTAATTTATCTTTGTTGTGTTTTTCTTTTCTATTTTATTTTATTTATTTTATACTTTAATAATCACTGCCATATAGATGCGGGTCTCCGCCAACTATGTAGCCACATAAATTAGTGCTCAGTATCAGTGGTGTTACATAACAATACTCATGTAGAAAACATAGTCAAGTAGATGAAGAAAGAATTGAACCAAATCTGAAAAAATGATAATTTGGCGTTGAGTCTCGGAGTTGGGTCAATGCCCAAATCCCAATGGTATTATTGCAAGGTAATAGGAACCAACATGAATGTTAAAAAATAAATTGAGAACTCAAAACTAAAAATTAAACTAGAGATTAAATTTAAAAAATTGCCCATAATCATACGTATTCAATTAAAATATTATTATTTGCATAGCCTCAAAGGTCAAAATATGAATTATTTTTTGAGTAATTTTTATTTTAGGTCTCAAATTTTTTAATTTTGTATCAATTTTCTCTCTATTTTTTGAGTCTACTACGCCCCCAACCTTCTATTTATTATCATATTATGCTCCCAACATCACTTTTCATCCTCAACCTTTCAATTTTCACCATTAACCCCTATCAATATTACTATTACGCCCTTATTATTTTATTTCCACTATGGGTCTCTAACTCTTCAATTTTTATATAATTTTATCTTTATTATTTTTTGGGCATATAGGACTTTTAATCTTTCATCGTTATCGCGTTATGTCCCTACTAACACCTTCTGACCTCAATCTTTCAATTATTAATTTTAATTCTTATTAAAATTACCATTATATCTTTAGTTATCTATATATATTAAGTAAATGAAAGGAACTACGGTATCTTTGTACTGCAGTTTTCCCGCCAAAAAATCTATTGATAGAGTCTTTTTAAACGCTTTGTTTCATATTGTGGTAACTTGTGTGGTATTTAGAATTTTTCAATTTTTTTAAAATTTTTTATTCACTTTTGCCTTATCCATTCACCATTTTGAAAAAACAAATCACTATTAAATTTAATAACTGACAGATAATTATCATCATTTAAGTGTTTAATTATAGATAAATTTGACTATCTAATTATATAACACATTTTGTAATTTGTAGTTTATAACTAATAGAAATTAAACATACATATATATATATATATATATCAGGAAAAAGCTATTCTCCAGAATGGGTTCACGCACCACTTCAGGCGACATGACCCAAATGACCAAAATGACCCGATATGAAAACCAGTAAGCATCACATGAGATTTTACTTCAAACCATCGGGCATCTATACCACAACTCCTAAAACTGTTGAGGTCAATAGGTCAACTTCACACTTTCCCGCCTAAACTAAATCAGCAATTTTTTATTTTATGTTATTTTATTTTTTTTATTATTATTATTATTATTATTTTTTTTTTTTTATTTTTTTTTTTGTTTTTGGTGGAAACCACGCATAAACCTTCTCAAAGCCAAAACAGCGTGCCCTGTTTAGCATCTCAAAACCGCCTTTTCAGCTGCGAGCTCTTCGGTTCTGCAAGACTGCAACAATTCAAAAGTTCTCTTTCTTCTTTTTTTTTTTTTCCTCTCTTTTATTCCTCTTTCATGATGGATTATTCGACTTTGGTTTCCACAGGAGGTTTCACTTCTTCCGCCGGATTATGGGTTACTGGTTCTTCATTTCAGCGACGCTTCAATTGTAGTAGAAAAAGTCTCTTGAAACTTTGCTTCGATTCCTCTTTGGTGGAGGCTTTCTTCGACTTTGGTTTCCACCTTCGTCCGCCGGAATATGGGTTACCAGCTCGGCCAATGGGAACAAGTGGTTCTTGGGTGGATATATAATGCTGAGTACACAAGTTACTTTTCCCATCTGTAATCAATTCTGATAACTAAGAATTTTTTGTTATTGCTTCTCTAATTTCTTGCTACATTCACATATTGTTCAAATCAAAATTCGGTGAACTGAGCGCTAACGGAAGCAACCTTGACGGAGTAAGGAAGAGTCGGCTGAGAAGTAAAGAAACATGCTTTGATGAAACTTTTGGTTATTGACTTTCTTATTTTTATTTTGTAAGTTTTTCAACTTTTTTGAAGAAATTTTAGTTAATATAATCTGAACTTTAGCTGGTGTTCTGTCTATGGGAACAAAAGAATACCATTTTGTCTTGCAATATTGTTATCTATATGCTTGCCTTGCCTTATAGAAAAAAAGTTTTTCTTCAATATTTTTATCTATATGCTTGAATTGCCTTACACAAGCTAAAGTTGCTTAAAGATCTGCTCCACTTTCTAGCCTATGCCATTTAATTATAATATAGATGAAAAGTTGAATTCTCAAGCTAGGGGCCAAAGTTTTGATAGTAGAGTATTAAATATTTATGTTGTTGGATTCCCCTTCTAATACATTGTTTGGATTGGACTTTTTTCAATGGATTTTTGGCTAAATGTTGTAACAGAAACTATCTTCCTTGGATTAATATTTCTATCATCAGAATCAAAAAATAAGTGTAGCTTGCTTTGGAGAGTGGATGATCCTTCCTACCTTATGATGTATAATCCATGGAACTTCTGCTTTTCCATTGTAAATTGCTGACTCATATAAATTTGCTTTGAGAACTGAGATTCCGAATTTATCAATGTATGGCAAATTCCTGGCCCTCTTTTATTAATGTTGGTTTATTTGTTATTGAAATTTAACATATAAAGTTAGACATATAGATGAGTCTGTGATCATTTGTGATGCGAGACTATCCACTTCTTCACAGTTCATCGATCTTTGCTGTTTAGTCTTCTTTAAGTAAAAAACTTGATTATCTTTAGGGTAGAACTCTAGGCAGAAAATAGAACAGAAGTCACAGGCCTTTTATTCTTATCAGACTAATTGGCATGGGTAATAATTAATCGTCATTTGGTTGCAGCCAATTGACTTGGATGTAGTTTCCAGCGTTGAATGGCTGAGGCTGAACAAGCTCATAATCAGAATTTCCAGGCATCAAATTCATGTGCCGCTGGGCTCTCTCAGCTTCAGCTATCTTTGCTCGCAGGTATTGTCTTCTGCCTCTTTTGCATGTACTCCATTTCAGCAACCAGCAGTTGAATGGCTGACTATTTCTCAGCGTTAATTAACACGAATTTACAGTAAATGTGCTTATTTGGACCTTCTTCCCTGTATTTACAAATATACAGCCAATGTCATTCCACCAAATATTGCTCTTTGTATCCTTGAATTATCATGTTCAATTACTTAATGACTTCGCTATATTGTTTACTGTTCTTGCGGATAGTTGATTTTGATAATACCCACTTTTATCAATGTTGGCAATAGCTTAGATCTCAATTTATTTGTCTCCTGGCCTTTCAATAGATTGGATCAGCCTTTGGAGTTTCTCGTGGTCAAGCTTTTCTTATAGTTGATTCTTGGAAGTATTCTTTTCTTTTTTGAAAAAGAATGTGATATGTGTTTTCGTTATGATCTCTTGATCACAATTTGTAAATAAATTTTGTTCCTTTTAGATCTTTTGAACTTTATCATAGAGATGCAGGGAAGTGTACTTTGTTCATGTTTCTTCATGTAAATCAACTTTGCTTTACATATGTGTACTCACATGAGATGGGAGGTGGCCTCCCAGACGTGCTTGAAAATTTTGTTACTCATCATCATCATCATCCTAATTATTATTATTATTATTATTTTATGTTCTTACCTTCAGTCCTTTTCCCATATCAGTAGTTTATGCCTGTGCAACACAAGGAAGATGTTTAGTGTATAGCTTATTTTGGGGGGGGGGGGGGGGGGGGGGGGGGGGGGGGGGGGGGGGGGGGGGGGGGGGGGGGGGGGGGGGGGGGGGT